>VOSG01000290.1:35019-45867 GCA_009761265.1 Halicephalobus sp. NKZ332
CATTATCAGAAAAATTAATTTCAAAATTTCCATCAATTTTATGGAACAAGATAAAAATTAGCTATGAATCTTCCTAGCTGTTCCAAAATAAATTTTTATGATATTGTAAAAAGTTCCAGAACACTTGGTTTCAGATGTTCCGGAACCTCCCCCAAATTTTTCTAAATGTTCAAGAACTTCTGTGGGATTTCCCTGGATTATCTTAAATTACATCAAATTCTTCTACAATTCACAAGATTCTATAAGATTCTAGTCTACTCTGGGGGCGGGGAAAACGAAGTATGTTTCTTAAGAAGATTTCGAGGGCAGATTTCTTTAATTCATCAGGAGTAGTTTGGTTACTGTATTATGTCTAGATTTGGAAGGAAACTTATGAGAACAAATTAAACCACTATTCTGGATAGATTTAGGATTTGTAACCTTTTAAGGAAACAGGAAGGGAATTTTGCTGAAAAAGCAAATCCAAAAAAACAAAAATTCGACAAAAAGTGCATCGGAAATGGAGTTAATAACAGAGAAAAAAATGATTCACAGATGATATTTAAAATTCGAAAAAACGATTCACACGAAAAAATCAAAAAAGATTAATGATGGCATCGGGAACACCTTCGATCTTTTATTAAAAATAAATTTTGTTTTCTAAAATCAAAAATAGATTTTTTATTAAAAACAAACTTTTATAAAAATAAAAAAATACAAGAAATAAAGCTTTTAATAAAGAAATAATTTAAATAGAAATAAATTAAAAAATAAAAGTTTTCCTATTGATGGTGGTTTTTCCTTGTTTTTGATATACTTATTTTTTCAAGCTAATTTGCATATTAATCCATACAAAACTATGGGAAAAACAAAAAATTGGAAGTGAGAGTTCAATAAACATACAATTTTGGAACAAATCATATTTTTTATTTAAAAAAATTATCGAATGTTCCGATCCCCAGTCAAAACAACCCGTTCAAAAATCATCTACATATCTATAGGAATTTTTCATAAAAATTCATAAAAATCAAATTCTTTCTAATTGAAATTCATTTGAAATAAAGATAATTTTCGCACAAATCTAAACTAAAAATATTCGTTTAAAAAGTAATTCTTGTTTGAAGGCTTATAAATTAAAACCTGTTTAAAACAGAAAATAACTTTTATTCAAAAATCTTAAATTTTTTGAAATTTAAATTAATTTAAAACAAAGTCTAGTTTTAAGAAGAGAAATTAATTGAACGACTTTTTTATTTCAAACAGTTCAAAAGTACCTATAATCCCAAAACCCTCTGGAAGATGAAGCAAGAAAAATTAGACAAAAAAATTTGGCTATTTCCGCATTTTGTTCGATAAAGAAGAAGTAAATCAAAACAACGAAAATGCCTTCTTCCAAATTCTGTTTTTAATTCACCAAATTTTTTCGAAGAAGAACGGATTGAAAATGTTCCTTGAAATTAAAAACAAACTTTTTAACTATGAGAAAGATTAAAAATTAGAGGTTAAAATTTTTGATCAGGTTGGATTTTAATTTTCAGAAAATTGCGGACGATAAAAGTTGACTACTGTGGATGTCAGTATGGAAGGTCTTCAGGTTAACGAAAATTGGATTTCTTTAATTTTCAAAAATAAGAATCCTACGTTGGAAAATTATATTTCTGTAGTTTGTAAAACACAAAGAGCAGTAGTTCAGTAAGCTATGATTCTTATAGTTGCGATAAAAGCTATCAATTCAGTAAAGATTAAGTTCCTGTACCTAAAAAAGTAAATTATCAATATATTCAAAATTAGGTTCTCATATTTTTAAAGCACAGGAAAGAATTTCATCAAATTTAAATTCCTGTATTTCAAAACACAAACTTCCAATTTATAAAAAACCACTCGTATACTTTCCAGGAGAGAGAAACCGTGACTTTAATAAAAATCGGATTTCTTTTTTAAGCAAACCGTGGGTTTCATCAAAATTGGATTTCTACGACCTTTAAAGCAAAAAGTCCACGGATTTAATAAAAAGTAAGTTTTTGTATTCAAGAAAACACAGATTAATAAAAAATAAATTCTTATAATTTCCAGGGTTAAGAGATCAGGAATTTAATAAACATTTTAATTGTTTAATTAAGTATGGATTTAACAGAAAAATTCGGCTCTTTAATTTAAGAATGCAGATTTAATAGAAATTCTCGTGATTTCCAAGGTAGAAAAACAGTGGACTTAATAAAAATAGGATTTTTACGGTGTTTAAAAAAATCAGATTTATTTTCTTCAGAAAGTAATTAATTTAGTAAAAATTAAATTCCTTTATTTTAAAATATGTTTACTTAAGAAAATTAGCATTATGGAATCATTAACATGAATATGCCAATTTAAAAATTTCCAATTTAATAAAAATAAGATTATTACATCCAAGGAAATTTTCAATTTAATAATAATAGGATTATTGTATTATAAAAATTATTTGTTCAATGGAAATTGGATTATTACATGTAAGGAAATCATGGGTTTAATAAAAATTGGGTCCTAAATTTGAAGAAAATTTCTAATTTAATAAGAATGGGATTTGTGCGCTTTTCAAAGCAGATAAGTCCTTTATTTAATAAACACCACATTTTTCTGATTTTTATGGAAAACAAATCTTTTCACTAGATGGGAATTAATATTTCATAATTGTCAAAATATGAAAATAAGAATCAATGTTCTATAATTGTTGAAATTAAAAATAGACGATTTAATAAAGTCCGGATTTTTGGAGTTTTCTTGATTCAGAAATAGCCAGTTTAGTCCAAAATTAAATTTCTGCAATTTCAAAATAGGAATCTCCTATCTAATTGGAAAATAGCTTTTCATGATTCTAGAAAACGTATTCAGGGATTTGATTTTTACAAATTTCAAAACACAACATTCTATTTTAAATAAGGACTTAGTTATGATAAATGTTAGAACGCACTTCTATTTTAGTCAAGAATTAAACTTTTGCAAACTTTCAAGAAGGTTCTGTTTCAACCAAAGATTAAATCTTTGTCATTTTTAAAATATAGACATTCCTACGTGATAAATATTAGATTTTCATACTTTTCGAAAACAGACAGAATCTCCATTCGGTGAAGAATCTAATTTCTAAAAGATGAACACTGCTACGTCAAAAATTAGGCTTTTATAGTCTCCGAGACAGAAATCTTACATTTAATTGAAATATTAACTTCTACAGTCTTTAAACAACAACTTTCAATCGGAAAATTGAGTTTTATGAATTCTAAAAATAAAAATCCAATTTCGGTAAATGAAACTTACTGTGTGGTCTGTCAACTCCTCTAGAAAACAAATGGAAAAATTCATATTATTTTTCAGTCAGTTCATATTTTGAGCATGTTATTATCATTAATATCTACAGCCCCTTGCGGCTTAATTAAAAGCATTCAAAATAAAAGAATAAAAAAGTTTACGGTTAAGATATTCGTTCATCTTGGCGTGTGGTCTTTAAGGAGAAATTATGTAAAAAAATGGATTCTTGTTTCATGAATACAATCCAAAAATTTAGAAAAATTAAAGTCAGATAAAATCGTTGAAGCATGATTTCAAATTTCTTTTCAAAACGAGTGTTTTCCAGACAGCAGATGTTCTCTTACCAAAAAGATTAAAAAAGTAAAAATTAAGTAATGAAAACACGAGAAAAATGATTTCACCGAAAACTTCATCAGGACATGTGACAAATTTTGGGTGGTTAATTAATTATGATAAATTTATACTCAAATGTTGCAAAGCTCATAAACAAAAGTTTCAAAAGTGACTTAGGAACAGAATTAAGACCCATGAGTCCCGGAGGAAAAAAATTTTCCACGTTTCCAGGAGTCTTTGAGTCCTTTGGAACACTAGTATTAAATGAGCCAAATTGTCCAGACTCCGACGCAACATCATTGTTAACAGTCCGGACGTTGTTATTTTCGGATCGAATTTGAGGACGAGAAAAATAAATTTTTATTTTTCGCTTTTTAAGCAACGGTCATCGGAATGTGAGATGAAGTCTCGAAATTCGGGCTCTCCATCAAGCAAAAAGCTCTTCTTGCCGACAAAAGAGGAAAAAAATGATCAAAAAGGTTTTCGAAAAAGCCAAAATAGATTTTAAAAAATACCTCCGACTAAAGTCAGAAACTTGTAATTTTTGAAATTTTGGATTACATTATCAGAAAAAATACAAATAATAATTACCACGCAATTGTCTGGGAAATGTTTTCTGACATTTTAGAAATTTTAAACGTTCATTTTGGATTATGCTTTTATAAAGATTAAAAATATATCCGAAGAATTTTTTATTTTACATATTTATTTTTGGGAGAATCAGAAAATGAATATTTTAAAAGGATTTCAAAACCATTGGCTTTAGATGTTTTTTAAGACAATATCATTAAAAAAATGTGAATTTTTATGAAACTGCCCGAGAAGAGTTTTAGCACTTTTTTTGAACTTCTAGGATTCCCGAATTTGCAGATCCTCATTCCAAATCACATTATCACAGAAATTTTTGAGGAAGTTTATTGGAAAATTACGTCGAAACGACTTTCCAGCAACTCCTGAAGTTCGGGAATTTTCTGATCTTCGTTCCAGAAAACACCAATAAAAAATAAAAAGGAAATTTATTTGAGAATTATTTCAGCACGAATTTCTGGAATTTTTTAGAGACTTTCAAAATTCTCAAGTATGTTTTTTTTCCAGAGCCACACTATCACATAGATTAAAAACGAAATGTATTTAAAAATTATCTCGACACGAATTTTTGGGATTTTGGAGACTTAAAATTCTTAATTCCTAATTATTAATTTTTCTGGAATCATGATAAAAATAAAAAATAAATATATTTAAAAGTCATCTCGACACGGATTTCCAGACCCTGAGAACTTTCGTTTCCGAATATTCTTCTCGAATTCTGATTACTAAAGGAATAAAAAGGTTCATAAGGTCATCTCAGCACGAATTTTCAAAATCTTGTTTTCAAAAGAATTTCTACCTTTCACCGTCCACCATTAGTCATTTTTTATTTAAAAAATAGCGAAAGTTCAAAGTGAACATCAAAGTGGCGGCAGAATCCAGTTGGGGATAGACGCTGAGCTTCCAGAATAACTTTGTCATTTTTTCAATAACTTAATTTATGACGTTGGGAAAAAAGAACATCGATCCCAAGGAACTTCATAAAAAGTTTATTATTTATTAGATTATATATTCCCTCAAGCATCGAAGAAACGGAAGTAATTAGAAATCAAAAGTGGGAAAATTCGAGCGATAAACAGAATTACAAAATTTCGGAAAATAGCAGCTGACAATTTTCGGACATACTTTTTCCAAATAACAATTTCATTTTTAATTTCGATTGCATAAACGAATCGAAAGTTTCAACAGATACTTTTTTCAATAACAACTCCGTTTTGATTTCAATTAAGAAAACTAGAGTTTTGAAGAAATGTTTAAAAAAGGTTCTCTGATTTCAATTTAGTAAAAAATTGAAATTTCCAGCTGATATTTTCAATAATCATTTTACCTTCGATTTCTACTAAATAGGAGGGGGGGAAATAGTTAGCAGATATTCTTTCAAAAGATTTCATTTCAATTTCTATTGAAAAAATGAGTAACATTTTCAGCAAATATTTCCGAATAGCAACTTAATCTTTCATTTCAATTGCATAAAAGGACTATAATTTCCAGCACTTTTCAATGAGAAACCTCTTCCCAGTTTATGTTGAATAAATAAATTAAAGCCTTTGATATATATTTTCTAAACAACTTCATCTTTAACCTTGACTAAACACAGAAACTACAGTTTTTGCTAGATATTTTTTAATAACAACTCTTTCCTTGATTTCGATTAAATAAATGAACTAGAGTTGCCGTTGACGCAATTGGTCGTAATTATCTTCCAATTTCAAGGAATAGTTTCAAGAAACTTTCTCCTCAAAAAATTTCCTAGTTGTTTTTTGAAGGAAAACTTCATGATTATTTCTTCGGAGAAAAACACAGCAATTTGAGAAAATTAAAAATTAATTTCAAAAACCTTGTAACCATTTTTAAAGTTTATAATTAACTATTAAAAATTTTTAAATTAATTTTCTTAAATTTCGTAATTTGTTTTCTTAATAATTCTAAAAATATTCGTAATTTTTTGAAGCAACTTTACAGTAACTTTTCAAAGGACAGTTCATGTTTAATTTATTTCAGAAAAAGTTCATAAACTTCTGTAGAATTTAAAATAAATTTCCTGAAAAAAAGTTCCATAAATTTCCTTAGAGAAAATTACAGCAAAATTTTCCAAACTAGTTTCATAAAGTCTTCCAGAAATCTAAAATAAATTTTTTTCTAAAAAAAGTCTCACATTTTCTGGAGGGAATTTCTCAGTCTTTTTTTCGAAAGGAAAAGTATGCTACTTATTTTTTGGAAGATCCATGTTCCGAAATGCCGCATGATGTGTACCCGGAAAAACAAGATTATCTCATGTTAACGTGAGAAGCAGTGATTCCAATGAAGCTTGGTAAAAAAAGAACACGGAAAAGTGGTATTTTTGGCATCCCTTGAGTGATAATCTTATTGGAAATTAATTGTAGCATCTTTGCAAGGAGTGAAAAATCAGAAAAAAAATTTATGAAACTAGAGCTCGAAAACTTGATGTTCTTCAGCTGTTCTTTAAAGCTTCAGTGAATTAAATCCAATTATTCTGAGCTGGGGTCTGGGGGTGTCTGGATGGAGTGGAAGTGCCCGAACGAGACTTGACATGAAAACAAAACCATGTTCGTCTTCGGAAAATGGAAAATTGAAGTATTTACACGTACTCCATGATAGGTGCATTAATTATAAATCTGTTTTTGTCCAACTTTTTGGGGTACATGATCAAGGAAGACGAAAACAATGAATTTTGGAATTTTTTACTCAATTTTGCAAAATGCAATAAACACTGCAAAAAAATAAAGTAGAGAATTTTGAAGTTTTCTAAAAAAAGTTAGGAGAATTCACGTCGGAACAAGTTCGCAAAACATAGTTTCCAGTTGTTGAAGCAATGTCATTCGGGGCATTTTACAAGTTAGAGAACTTAAATTTCAAAACTAATCTGTTACTGTAATTACAATTATCCAAAAACTCAACAAACACTCAAAGCTCCTAACAAGGAAGTCCAAAAAATTCGTATAGAGAAGACTCAGGAAAAAATATTATTTTCTGATTTTTTATAATAACATGATTTTTGGGCTTGATGAAATGAGCCGAGAAAATAAGCTTATGGAGCCCCGTTTGGACCCTTTTCTCGTCTGTCCACACGGGTCTAAGCAATCATAAAACGGGTATTCCGTGAGGGCCAAACTAGGAATCGTTTTCCGGTGGAAAAAAAACAAAACGAGCTTCTCCAAGTTCTGACTGGCCAGGGTACGTAATCTGCATCCTTCCTGACATGAACTCAATTAAACAAAATCAGGGTCATATGGAGGAAAATTTTTTTCAGGGACTTTTATAATAATTAGATTTTAAAGTTGTTTCTCAAACAAATTATTATAGTTTCCGTTGAGTAAGCTTTCTCCAAAGTTCTTTGACTTTTTTAAAACTTCATTTTTAATGATTAAAAACAATCCATACATCAGAGCACATTTTTAAATACTTAAAGTTGTGGGAAAAACTTCACTTTTCTTTAATAATCCTCAATTTTCAACAAATAAATGAAGTTTGATCGGAAAAGAAAGACAGGATGGGAATACTTCGTAATTTAAACAAATCAATAAATATCCAACCAGAAGACCCATTATTCATAAAACAATGGACAAACAATATTCTTCTCGAGACCAAGTTCACTATAAGCGATTCAATTAAACAACATTCGCTTCAGGATAAAATTAATCATAGCTAAATAAACAACATTCGTCTCAAGAACAAGCCAAAGATTATCACCTCTATTAAACAATTTTCACTTTGGGGATATTTTAACTATAATCGAAGAGATTGGATATTCTTTCCAGGACCGAGTTAATCATCACCGAACTGTGTAAATATTCTTCCCAGGACCGAGTTAATCATAATCGAGCCAATTGTTTGTTTTCTTTAAAGAAGTTTTGAGGTTGTTTACCCACTCTGAATCCAAGTCCGGAACTTGAGCTTCAAAATGGAAGAGATTTGTGAGAGAATTAGATTTGTTTCCTTCGTTCATATTTCTAGGAGAAATGGAACTATAAATCTTCAAAGAAGTTACGTTTCTGAGGTCACCTTGGCTCTGAGTCCTTCTGCTTCCGAGACTCATCTGGGAGTTGCTTCTGGAGAGGTTCCAGTCGAGAGGGATTTGCTCTATCTCGCCGTCTTTCAGAGGAGTGGGGTCCCAGGGAGGTTGATCCCTGATGCATCCGTCGTGGATGTGACTTTTCTTCGAAGTCGATCTTCTATATTCATACTGTATCTCCTGGCTACTTAATTCATCTGACATTTTCATTTTCTTCTGTTTCATCGAGTAATCTTGTCCAGCGGCTTTTCTTGTAGCGATTTTCCTGGCGATGGTTGAAGTGGGGTATTTCTCAGATTTTTCTATCCTAGAAGTGTCGATGTCGAAATCCTGCGCCGTTTCATCCTCCAAATCCACGTCAATGGGAGGCAGTCTGCTGGACTTCCAGAGATCTTCCGACTTTGTACTGGATTGTCTCAGAAGGGAATTCTGCTTCGAAAGCCTTTCCGAAGAAGGTTCCGATCTACTAACACTCGTTATCCTAGGCAGTCTGGAGACCCCCACCCTCTTCAGGTCCTCGATGCTGGAGGCAGGGATCATGTAGGGTCCCGGGAGGTCCAGATCGAGGTCCGCAACCATGTACTCCGGTGTGTCACATCGACAGAAAACAGAATTTGCTTTCTTCGGGTCAGTCAATTGTGGAAGTTTCGAAGTCTTGTTAGATCCTCTGGCAGTCGATGGCAAAGATATGGGAATTTTATTTATCGAAGATGTGTCTCCCTGCATCTGGACATTTTCGCTTCTTTCAGAGATGTTCGAAAGTTGTCTCGTTGGAGGATTCGATGAAACCCGTTTTGGCTTTAGGGAAGTGCTACTCGATTGTCGATATATCGGGGGAAGTCTGTTCCTGGCTTTTTCGAGATTTTTAGATTTTTCGAATGTGGGAGCAGTTATCGGCTTCGAGGGTTCTAAAACCACTGTCGAAGGTGGTTTCCTCGCTGTCTTTGGGGAAATAGGTTGGAGTTGGGACACCGATCCGGGTTCCTCTGACTTCGGATTCGAACTTTGCATTTTCTTCTTACTCATAGGTGGTTTTTCTTTCAGCGAGGAAGCAATTGTTTTCCTCGCACTTTTCGGAGAATCTGAGCTAAATTTGATTGATTTCTCACTAGTCAAAGATCTCGCGGTTTTTGGAGATGTCGGTCTTTTCTTTTTCCTTGCTGTCGATGGACTCGTATTCGAACTCACTTTCCCATCTAGTCTCGGAAGCGAAGGAACAGGGATCGGAGGGAGTTGGGAAAGGGCTTCTGCGACGGCATCCAGATTCGCCGTGGTTTCTTCAGCATTCGGCTCTATCGTGGGACTCGGCAATGTCGTCCTGCTTCGGTTCGAGGCTCTGCTTTTGTTCGAAGTTCCACTTCCAGGTCTCCTTTTCTGGGCTACCGTAGAAGTCCTTGCAGTATCCTTCCCAATGACAGGAAGGTCTTCTCTCGAGCCAGTTGGAGAAGCCTTGGTTGTAGTCTGGAGACGTTCGGCAACCTGCAACTCACTCAATTTCGGGTCGTATTGGGGTCCTATGACGTTCCTCAATGCATCCGTGACTGCATTTTCCGCCGCTTTCTGGATGTCCGGGGTTGAAGGAATAGATCCAAAAGTAAACGGAATCTGCCTCTGAACTGTGTTGATGACATCTGCCGCTGTGGATTCCGCGATTGCCTCAATGCTTTCTTCCGGAATAGAGGGTTGTGAGACCCCCAGCATCTCTGCCAATTTCATGGACTGCTCAGATTTCGCGCTCGAGATACTTTTTTTCGAGTCGGTTCTGCTCAGCTGTCTTCTTTTTCCTTGTGGAACAGACACTGTAGGCAAAGGGGGAAGTGCTGTGTTGAACTCGACATCCACATCCGGGAGACTTAGAGCTGTTGAATGTTTTTTGAATTCTTCTTCTTGCTTTTTCTTCAGTAAAATTTCCAAAGAATGTGTGCTGCTTTTCCTTCCTTCAAACAAATTAATAAAACAAACAAAGTAAACTTTAACTTACTTTTTGCGGAACTGAACCTGGTGTACTGTTGTCCAAGGATCTTGTAGGTTTCCCAAATTGTCGGAGTTGCACTTCTGGAGCCGGTGGAAGGTCGACGAGCCGCTTCTGAATCCGACTGGACGACAGCGTTAGTAGCCGTCTTGTTCAAGATCGTTGAATCTGATGACGCTGCGATGGATGCAGCATCAGCTTTCGAGCTCGCGGCATCTTCGTCATCGTCATTTTCAATGATAGAATATTCGTCTTTCGGAAGGAGTTGATTAAGTGGGATGGATCTCGGGACCGAAGTTGTTATTGTGGGAATATTGGCCCTCCCTGTAGATACACTGCCCTTATCCCACTGAGCCGTTCCATAGTATTCTGGTTTCTCTAATGACGTTACCCCCGATTCCAAATTCGCTGTTTGAACTGTTGGAGAAATTTCTACTCTTTTTTTCTGAAAATATTAAATATTTATTTTAAGGAAAAACAATCGAACCTTTTTCTGGAAACGATCGAAAATTTTAACGTTTCTTTTTTTGCAGTATTTGCAAAGAAAATAAATAGCTATCGGGAGAAGAACCAGGAGCAAAAGCAACAGGAGAATCCAAAAGAGGATACAAACTCCGAGGAGTTTTGCACATCTGAAAAGTATTAGTTTGATTTTATTTTTAAA
>VOSG01000291.1:0-45705 GCA_009761265.1 Halicephalobus sp. NKZ332
TAGTTTTCGATATGTATAAACTAATATGACATGATAAAACTCACAGGACCAGCTATACACCCTAAGTAGTATGATTTTTGTTTTATTTCTTTTTCGTCAACTAACTGAGCGAGCCTGAGGTTCTCGTCGAAAACTAGAAGTGTCTCTTTTTTGCCAGAAACGAAAGTTCCCGTGAGATCGAAGACCGAAGAAGTATCGAAACTGACATTAGGACGTCGGACGGGGGAGGTGAAAGCATCCCAGCGATTTTTGGGAGAGAATCCGTGAAGGAATCTTCTTTTCTTCGGGGTGATTTGAGAAAATCCGGCGGAAGGAGGAGGTTCGTCGAATTTTGTGAAACTTAAGGAACTTGATTTTTCGAGTTCGGATTCGATTTTCCTCAGTTCCGCTTCGAGTTCTTGTTTTTTTCTCAACAGTTCTGCCGCTCTAGAGGAAGGGTCTCCTTGGAGAACTTGGACAGTGACATCAGACATTACGGAATTCACTCGGATGTTTTCCTAAATCCACAAATTTCATATATAAAATCACGAATAAACTTTGCTAACTTTACCGTCCGAATTCATAACTTTAAAAAATACAAAAACAACGAGATCAAATTTTTTCGAAAAGTTGAAAAAGTGAGAAATTGCGCGATATTTTGAAGAACAACTCGATGGCGGGGTTATTTCGCGAGCGGAACAAAACGCCAGAAATCACTGACAAGAATTTAGAGACAAAGCGAAACACCAAGACATTTTCAGAATTATTTATTTCTGGAACAGAATGCCAGAGTTGAAACTCCTCCAAGTAACTCCATCCTACCAATTTCTCAAAAAAGATCAATGTAAAGTTTCCCATTGCGACTAAGAATACCCAAAGATTACTTTCAATATGTTAAAATGAATCCCTTCCAAAATTACCCTCAACATGTCCAAACTGAAGTTCTTCTAAATTATTCGTTGCATTTTATTCAGTCACAAACTGCTTCAAAAAACTGAGAATTAAGTTTAGGACTTACAGATACGTGACGTGATAAAAGATATGAGAGCTTTTTTTTGGAAAGTGAATGGCCTCAGTGGAGAAAAGTTAAAAACAAATACTGAAAATTTTTCATCGCTTCGGATTGCTTGCTTTGTCGCCGAATTCATTTTGGCACAGGAGACAAGACCACTCGTTTTCTGGGGGCTTTTTAAGTGGAGGAGTGAGACAGAAGCAGTGGAATCCTCGATCACAGTCGTCACAAAATCTGAAGAAATACTCTTACACGAAAAGTGGACTCCAAAAACTCACAGCAGTTTGTCGTCATGATCCGAGGATCCGCAGATGGCACAGCTTTTACACTCGATACACTGCCATCCGTGTCTTTTCGTCGATACAATCATGTTAGGTGTAAATTTAAGGCAAGTTGGGTGAGCTGAAAATCAGAAGATAAAAAACACGAAACCAAAAAGTTATGGGATTAAGATACGAAATCAAGTACTCACCACTTCTACCGCAGTCATGACAAGAAACCAGGTCCTCTGGCTTCTTCGTTCTCTTATTGTCGAACTTAGTTCCTTCGCAAAAATCACATGTATCCGAAATCGGAAGACTCGGTGACGCCACGACTGAAATTATTTACAATTTAATCTTCCCAACAAAACCGATTTGTTCCACTTCATAATTTACCACAAATCTTTATCAATCTCCGTGCAAATAAACTGAAAAGACAACTTTTAGATAAACACGAGAGAATAATAAAGATATGGCAGTAAAAATGGAGAAAACCGGCGTTTTGGAATAGACTCTATTAATTATTTGAATTAGATGAAGATAGAACTCTAGACTAAAGCTTCTAAAAGACTTGCATTGTTCGTGAAACTTGCGTGGTTCGAAAAATCCCGCTACTTCCCGAGATAAGTAACCTCTCTATAAACACCCGGAACCTTTTCGAAAAGCTCTAAATGCTCAAAAACAAAATTGGGCAGTGTTCCCAAAACTCAACAAGAGGGAAATGTCAGAGCTTCAAAGTGGAGTCATACTTGGACTGTTCGGCTGATCCGAATGCGAATGGAGACGATGGTAGGTGAGTCCCGGTCTGGATTTGTAACGAGCACCACATTCTGAAAGCTCATCTAAGTAAAAGCAGAGGACAGAAGCGAACTTACCAGTACATTGGAAGGGCCTGCTGTCAGCATGGGATTGGGAGGCGGAATTGGAGGCGTTCGCTGCAGCATTTATGGCGGCGTTGGACCTCCTTCCAACCCGAGGAACGAAGTTCAAATCTTTTGCTCTCTTTTTCTTCTTCTTCTTGTCTCCCCAGTCGTCCTCATCGGATAACTCTGGCTCGAAGTCATCGTCGTGTTCCAGCTCGTATTCCAGCTGTTCGAAATTCGTCTTTCCTCCGTTAACTTTCGGATTTGTGGAATCGTTCGAGACTTCGTTGACCAAGCTCGCGGATGGCTGCTCTGGATTGATCAAGGATTCCACTGCATGTTTCAACGCAGGATCTGTGCTCAGGATATATTTAAATTCGACGGCATCAAAGTTCATGTTCGTTTTTTTGCGCCACTTGTTCGCTTTGTATCTGATCACCTAAAAAAGCCACTTTAATGTCAAACCCATATATTAATCCACACAAGAAATAATTCTTGCACATGAATTGATATGTGAATCAAAGTTTTTACGAACTCATATATGAATTCGCGCGCATATACAAACTGAGATGTGGGTTTTATACTATATATAGAGTTCCCAGTAACTGACCTCTGTGGGCTTGATGGGTTTGAAGCGGTCAGCGACATGTCGGATTAGATGCTCATTGGGTCTCTGAGCGATTCCTGTCTGTTGATCGAAAAACGACTGTTGCCGTCGGCGTTCCGCATTGAACTTTTTGTTGAACTTGACACAGTTCCGTACCTGATCCATATACGCCGTCTCCGAGATCATCATCGGGCCCGTTTATTACCTGAAAAACAAAAAATTCAAGAAAATACTCAAAAACCCATAACTCGAGAACGAGTGCTCAAAAAATCGATAAGTTAGTAAACCTTTGTATTTTTCGTTAATTCACTGGAAAAATTGAATAATATTTTCTAAATATTTACTATAAAGTTACGGTCACTTAAAAAAAAGGACAAATTTGCTGAGATTTGGAAGTAAAAATGAAATTCTGTCCAGGCGGAAAATATCGACTGGTTTCGACGCCAGTAACCAAGCGACCGCCTGCTCTCGCACCGTGCGCGCAGCTCGGGGAGACGGGTAGAACTGGCCGCGAAAGAGAAATTTTAAAATTTCTTTATCCCATTCAAATTCTCAAACAGTTTCTAAAACCCTTTAAAATTTTACAAGAACCTCCCAAATCTTCCAAAATCATCTGGAAACTATTATAAAGAACGATAATTCGGGATTCGTGTCGAGAAAAGTCTGTAGGAAATACTGTTCATTTTTATAAAGATGATGTTTCTCCTTCCTTGTATAGCATTTTTATTTGTTCTACATGATTTGATTCCAGGAAAAACATGGCTTCCCAACAACCTCGACAAATCGACTGGATGGACAATATGGAAAACATGAGGCCCTTGAGAGGGGGTCGTCCGGCGGCAGCGGTCCTGGCCTCTGCTAACCCGAACGTGACTATAGAGGAAGCGAAACGAAAGTTCGAGGAAGACTTTGCGAATTCCGAGAATGCAGATGACCCACTAGAAGCCATGATGAAATTTGTCCAGTGGTTCCAATGGAATATTCCCTCCGGAAGAGTCGACGTTCTTCAGCCGATGGTTTACAGGATTCTGACGAAATACGGAATGGACTCACGATACAGAAATGACGAAAGAACCATGAAGTTGTGGTTGACGTTGGCAGACAACTTTCCGGAAAGAGGTTTCGCCGTGATGGAACTCGCTTTTTCCAGAGGTTCTTGCAGAGAACTCGCAAAGTTCTACATTTTCTGGTCGAAGATGTACGAATACGCAGGTGCTTTAAATTTCAATTTCCTATATATAGGAGAGTTTCAGAACAAATGAACAGAGCTCGAGAGATTTTATCCAAGGGAATAATGAATAGAGCCGTTCCAATAAGAGAGTTGCATGAAGCCTCTGACGAACTCGAAGTCAGAATCCTCCGGTGGACTCTGGAGAAAGAAAAAAACCAATCGGAATTAGACCTGGATGATGACAGTTTCATCGAGGACTTTGAAAGACAAGCCTTCAACGAACTAGAGCCCGTTCAGGATAAACGTGGATTGATCGGAGCCCCCATCGTCAGAGTCCTGAGTGCCGCTCCCCCTCGTCTGGTTTCGGAGAAAAACTCCTCCGAAGGTTCTTTCGAGGTCTTTGCTGACTACGAGGAGGAAGAAGAAAAGATTCCTGAACCAATTCCTCAGAAAAAAGAATTCACAGACCTTTCCAGCGATCCGGACTATCAATCCATTTTCGGCTACAAGGAGTTCCCTAATCCTCATATCAATCTCACAGAAAGCACTCAAGCAAAGGACCTCAAAATGAAAGGAATCCCTGGTATTTTCACTCCAGATCAACCTCTTTCCAGCTTCGTTGTTTATTGCGAATCCAAGAATTCCCAAAAACTAAAGTTGAAATTCGCCGTCAAGAGAGATCTCGTTGAGTCCCTTTCTATCGAAGAAGCATTTTTATCCAAAGTCCTCGAATCTTTTGTTCCCGATGAAAATCTCAAAGTTTCTTAATTTCTCAAAGCTGTATTTTCTAAATTACAAAAATCCAAAATAAGGCTAAAGTAAAATAAAAACGAAGCTGTACCCGGCGGAAAATGGTGACTTCGGATTAATACAGTTATAGATACAAGTTTTCGGGTAAGATATCGGAATGTTTAAGCATCGAGAGCCCATTCATTTTCGCTTATGAAAATGTCGAGAACTTCCTTCATTGCCAAGTTAGGGATTAACTGGTCGACAGTCAAAGGAATTCTCGTTATTGGGTCGAAGTGACCAACTCGATGAAGGTGTTCTTTGATATCTGATCTATCGTAAGTAATTCCTGAAGGAGTGATGACCGGATCTTTGAGAAGTTCGAAACTTATTTTTCCACAAAGGTAATCCGGGATTTCTCTTTTTTGTCTTCTCTTATCCACCTGGGAAAAAAGATTATTCAACATCTCCTTGTTCTTATAGCCTTGATTCCGGATCTGATCTTGTTTTTGTTGAAGCTCCTCACCGGATACATTTCCGGATTTCTCCTGAAAATCAAATGTAAAAACCAAAAAAGAAATCCAAGCGATTAGGCTCCAAAGAAAAGAGAATTATGTCGAATTTAGTTAAATTCTTTGTTGGAAATAAAAACTAACCAAGTTTTCGACGGCTTTGTCGACATCATCATCGACTAGCCGATTGAGATAACTTTGGAGTTCGATTTCCTGTGTTAGTCTTTTGTCTTCCTCGATTTTAAATCTCTCTCGACGAGCTTGACGTAACATCAATGTAATGTCATCTCCAAAGGATATTTTCTGATTTAAAGCATATTCGTTTGCTCTCGTCAGAACTTTTATGGCTTCGTCATAGTAGCCGAAGTGAGTGCAGACTTTTCCCAGGAGGTAGTTTGCCTAGAAAAGAGGAATTATAGAAGAAAATGAAAATAATAATCACCTTGACATTTTTCGAATCCAACTCCAGAGCTCGTCTGCAGTCTGACTCTGCATCTTCCCAATGTTTCAGTTGCAAATGACATAGGGCTCGACTGAAATAGTTTTTGCAAATGAAAAACAATGATCCATTTTTTAAATGATTTCCAGGTTGTCATCGGGATTTACTAAATGGTTTCGAACTACGCAAAAATGTTAAATTCCAATATTGATCGAGAAATTATAGAAATTCAATGTCGAAATAATGTCATATAAACTTCTAATATCCGATTCTAAAACAACATACTACTAAAAGAATATAAAAGTTAACATCCTGGGAATTTCTAAAATCCGTTTCGAAGTGATTCCATAACAACAAAAAATGATGATTTTTGCGGAAATGACACAATTTTATATAAAAACTTACTTTGTGAAGTATGTGGCTTCAGTATTGTCTCTCACAATAGCGGTACTATAAGCGGTGACAGCGTCTTCGTAACGTTGGGCTTGGTAGTATCTGTTTCCGCGTTCCTTGTAGTCCTTCGCCGTCAATTTTTCGGGTTCCGGAGGCTTCTGTGGGGCCATTCTTTCTCTCTCAGAGGCTTGAGTAGGTGCTGTCGCGTTAGCTGGAAAGGAAGATGTGTTGCCCATAACAGTAATTGGGATATATAAGAAGAATTGTGCAATAGAACAGGATGATTCAAACAAAGGGAGGAACGCAAAAGTGCCTACAGTTGTTGAAGCAAAAGCAGTGCAGACAACGCATCCGTCAACGGGATCTTCCGCCTCTTTCAGAATCAGAAGCCCACGTCAGAAAAAAGCAGTCTGGAATCGAGGAATTTTGACGATGAAAAATCCAGAGAGTCGCGTGCTCTTTCTTTTTTTTCAGGGACTTTTCGCCAAAGCGTCAGACTTGGGTATTTTGTAATGTCTTTGTTTTTTCTTTTTATTTCTTTGTTTTTCCACGTTCTTTTTTCTACTTCTAATGCTTAATCACTAATATATTCAATAACAACAAATAGTATTTTCAACTGTATTCCTCATACCAAAGTCAAGATTTTTCGTTTTTCCTTCCCGTTTTTACTACTCAAATGTCACTATGTCCACTGATGACAAACAAGTTCCTTCACTAACCAATTTTATTCAAGCTAAAGTCCAAATTTCCCGTGTAAGTAGCGAAAAAGGTTCGATTTCGGATTTCCTTCAAATAGTGCACATGGTGTATTCGGTGACGCTGAACACGTTCTCCGACTTGGTCGGGAGGAGCTTCTCGGTGTACATGGGAGTGCATGTAGCCACAGGAATCAGAGTCCCAACAGTCAATTTTACGTAAATCTTCCTTGCTGTATGGTTGTCCGTCAACGAGAAAAAGAAAATCTGCCGGTATTGCTCGAGATCATGGACTTCCTCCAATCCTCGGCGAAGCAAAGTAGATGCTATTTCCTGAAAATAAAATCGTTGAATTATCTCAAAACAAAATCTTCAGCATCTTAAATTCAAAAGTTTCCATGGATTTTGGAAATTGACATGGAATTGTGATTATAAATAAGCATAATGTCAATAATAATGAAGCAACATACAGGAGACTTGGCGATGAGGGGCGAGACCCCGATGTCGTTGCCTATGGAGGTGCGAATATTGATATATCCTACGATTTCCCCGTTTTCATCAAAGGCGATCTGGGAAGAAATAGAGTTCGGAGCCGCGAGCCAAGCGTTGAGATACTTGCCTCTGTTTAAACCACCATTGTTTTCCATGTCGAAATGAACTAAATTCTCGAAATCGATCAACCTAGAAGCTTCCTGGAGACTTAGAACTTGAATTTTTTCATCGATGAACAAGTTCGTCAATTGGAGATCGGAGACGAGCGCCCGCGCTGTCACCGCTTTTCCGGAGGAGATCTTGTCATATCCGTAGGCATTACAGTACTTGGCCACCATCGATTCCACCGCAACGAGACCCCTATTGATTCCCACGAAATGGGAGTCCTTGAAGGCCATCCGGAAAAGTTCGTTTCCTAGTCCTTTTTTTCTGTGATCAGGATGAACAAAGTAGAGTCCCAAGGCGACCAGGGACTCGGACCCGTCAGCACCGGGGTACTTGGCCACCGCGACAGATCCGATGACTTTATTCAACTCTGAAATGCCATTGTATTTTCGCCAACTAAAACCTTCCAGAGTCTTGTGGAGACTCTTGGAACGATATGTGAAAAATCTAGACTTCAATGATATTCACCTTTTGCCAATAACTCGAGTTTCAACAACATTCACTGTTTGCTAGTTTCAATTTTTTCCAACTAAGATATTTCAAAATCGAATTCAAAGTTCTCAAATAACCATTAAAAATCCGGAATTTTGGAACTTCAAAAAATTCTGGAAATTTTTCTCGATATTGTTTCGCAAAAAGGTTCATTTTTCTTTTTTTTCAACAATACGATAGCAAAAATTTTGAAAAGCAATAATTCTTTTTTTGCTTCCATAAATTTTTGGAAACATCTGTCTCAAAAATCGGAATCCTTCGAACTTTCTGAGAATTTTTAACAATCTCTTGAAATCCTTCTAAATCTCGGAAATTTCCTTCATTTTTAGCCCAACCCAGAAATTTAAAGAAAATCTTTGAATTTTTTACATGAAATACGCGCAGTCCAGTTTTTGGTCTTTTTCCGTCGACGAAAAATACATCAATTTTCTTTTTTGGTTATTATTCTTTTCTGACGTTCGAAGAGTCAAAACTCCCTAGACTAAAACAGAAAGCAATTCTTAGTTTTGGATTCCCAATTTTTCTGGACCAAAGTTGAAGGAAAACTCACTGGTATCGATGGCGACAATCAAGTTGAAATCTTCTGGACCGAACGCCTTCAACCAGGTTTCGTAATCTTCCATCGAGAAAAACCATTTTTCGTGAGAGTAAATCTGAAAAAAATTAAACTAAAAATTTGATTTTAAAAACTAAGTTAAGAATTGACTTGAGAATTTCCAATGAAATCATAGATAAATTTATAAATTCACACGTTGCAAGCAGAATTTTCTTTAAAAATTCATTTAAAATTAAAATTAAGTTTTTTTATGACGAGAATTATTAGTTGAAGAAATAATTATTCTGTTTCATTTCTTTAATTATGTTGGCACGTCAATATGGAAGTAAAAATGAGCAAAAAGCTGTCTTGACACGAATTTCTAGAACTCGAAGTTGCAGAATTTCATTTTTTTCATGATTGATTTTCGGAAATTCAAACTTCCCGCCAAACTCGTATAATGTTTCGGTCGTCAAACTGATATAAAATCAAAAAGAAAAAGTTCTTACGAAAGCGTCTCGAAAAGAATTCTCATAACTTTGTAAAAACTTAAAATTCTCATTTTCAGACTTCAATTCCGGAATCTTTCGTGAGATTTTCAGAAATTTCTGAATTTTTAAAATGGATTTTGGAAGATTGCAAGAAAATTCAGTTTCAAAGAGATTAAGAAATTTAAAATCACTTTTTCATTTCAAGGAAAATTGGATAATCTTTTTTTTTTCGTTTCAAAGAAATTGAGAAACTACTTTTTGACATAAAGGAACAAGGAAAATCATTTTTTTACTGGAAAATTGAACAGGATCACATTTTTTTATTCAAAAAATTGGGAAAATCACTCATTTAAAGTTTTAATCAGGCCGAAAGATCATCGTTTCTATATTTTTAGAATTTTTGATATATGGAAACTCACAAGTTCGGCAGTCTCGATCCAGACGTCATGGCCGGGATTGATGAAAAACTGAATATGCCTGAATTTTTCTTGAAAAGGCATATCTGGCCAGATATAAGATTTCCCAAGCTGAAAAAGATGAAATAATTTCCGATCAATATCTCGGAAAAAAAACAAAACAAGTACAAAAATTTTTAGTTTGAAAAAGATTCGAAAAAGTCGAGTTTGAGTTGTGCAGCTCGACTTTTTTCTTTCGATTTTTTCCATTTTTTTATTTTTTCGTTTTTCAATTCGGGACTCGCGTTTGCAGCCGTGTCCAGTCCCCCTTCCTTTTCCCCGGTCCGCGAGGACAAGGAAGACCAGTCAGTTCGCTTATTTCTTCCTCCCAAAAGCTTTTCGTACTTTCATCAAGGGGAACAAAAATAAAATAAAACAAACCGATCAATGCGTTAAACCTCCTTTTGCTGCAATGAGTTTCATGAAATTCCCGGATGAGCAAAGGACAAAGTTCACGGACAGTCTAGGCTCAAAGGAGTAAGTTTCGAAAATTGCTCTTTTGGTAAACAGATCATTGTAAAAATATTTACTTTGAACTTTTTATAAATCATCCCGAGATGGAGTTTAGGAAACTGTGGTTTATTTTAGTGATAAAATTATTCTGCTATAAAAATCAAAAATTCACAAATAGTCCGGTTCATAAAAATAAATCCCGAAAATCGTCTTTTTAGTAAACAAACACTATCATAAAAAATTTTAAATAAATATTTTTTTCGAATTGTCTCAAAATAAATTTAGAAATTTATAATTTCACATTTTCTATAAAGTTAAAAAATTTAGATATTTTGAGAGCGGTCTAGTTTAAAAGGTGAATTCCGAAGGTAATCTTTAATGGAAAAATACGATTAAAAATTTTTGAATCATTATTTCCGAAGTGAGTTTTCAGAATTCTTACTTTAAGTTTCTTATGAAAATTAAACAGTTAAAAATTTTAAAATCTCTAGAACAGTCTAGTTTACAAGAGGGTGCAGTTCGGAAATCATCCTTTAGTAAACAAATATGATTATAAAAAGTTTAAAATAAATATTTTCCTCAAACTGTCTCGGAAATCTTAATTTTAGATCTTTGAAAATATCCTCAAAATAAAAAGTACTTTAAATTTCAAGAAATTGTCTCAAAACTAATTCCCAAAAACTTGAAACTTTACAGAGTTTTTGATTTTTGAATCTTTCCTAAAATTGTAAGAGAATTTTCGAAAACACTTTTCCGAAAATTGTAAAACTTTCAATTTTGAGCAATTTTAAAATGTTTTTCAACTTAAAAAACAGCTAAAAAAAAACCAAAATTGTTCAAAATTCGCCAGACAGTCCTTTTCGAGATGATGTAATTTTTTCGAAAACAATTTTTTGACAGTACCAATGAAAATTTGTCGAAAAAAGCAAAAATTCCATTTTTGGATAGAGGAAAAACAGGAATTTTTCGTTCTCCTATCCTTGAAGGAAAAATCAGAACCGAAAAAAATTGAGGAAAACCTCGGTCAAACCAAACAAGCCAGTTTTCGTGACCGGCAATCTATCTCCATCAGCAGAAAAATAAGAGGGCAAAAATCATCAATATTAAAAGTCGGAAACATTTAGTGTAAATTTCCAAAGGACAATCTTTCAGTTGAGATCAAATTATGTTGTAAAAAACCAGGAGTTCCATGCAAGTTTTCGGGGCAATTGTTTCGACACGAATCCTGGAATTCCTCAGTTCAGATCAAACTATGTTGCGGAAATTAAAATGCTATGACTTTTAAAATGAATTTTAGGATTTTTCAATTAGAACGAATACCTTTGAAATATTTGGCCTACATGATTCTGCAAAGTTCCGAAATTGTATTATCAGAAAATCAGGAATATTTGCTATATGATGCTGGCAAATTCTCTGATAAGAGTCTTTGAGGTTTTCTGGTCGAGAACAGAAACCCCGAAGTTTAATGTTCATAATATTCTGGAAGCTTTAAAATTGTACTATTAAAGAAATAAGGAAAATTCTCTTCAAAATATTCGAAAATTGTCTCGACACGAAGTTCCAAGACTTTCCAGTCAGAATCAGAAATATGGAGTTTTTTAAATGAAATTTTACGTGATTTAAAACATTCAAAAGATTCTGGAAATTGTAATTGAAGATTTGTCCGAAATGAACGTATTTTAATTGCCAGAGGCAAAGTCCAAATTTAATGAGCAAATCAGTGAGATAAATCTTTTTCTTTCTGCTGATTTTCCTGCTTTATTTTTTTTAAAAAAAAATGCATCAAATTTCTATTTTTTTAAAACTTAAATTTCGTTCATTTTATTTCCGAGAATTTAAACGAGAAATTACTGTAAAAAATATTTTTGACACTTCTTTTATCTTTCATTAGTGGTCGAAAACATGCACAATTTTATCGTCGAATTTTTCCTAGAAAAGGAGAAGCAACTTGTTTTTCACCAAGATTTTTCTCATGGTCTTTGAACAAGATTACAGATTATCTATAATGTTTTGAAATTTCTCGAGATCTACTTGATATTTTTGATATCTTGCAAAATCACATAAATAAAAGTTCCGCAATGTACAGCTTTGATCAAAAAGCTTTGAAAATCATTGCAAGATGATTTCATAGTGGATTTTTTAAAATAGCATGATTCTAAATCTTCCAGAATCACATAAAAAGTTCCTTAATGACCGGTTTTGATCGAACAAATGAAAGTTTTTACTAAGATGATTTTAGGAATTTTGTAGTAGATATTTTTTTAAAAGTTGTATGATTTTAAATTTTCTAGAGTCACGTAAATAAAAAATTTCATAATTTCCGCTCTCGGATGGAAAACTTTGAAAATTTATGTGAAGGTTATTTTTGGGAATTCCACAGTAAACATTTCCTTCGAAATAATAGTTTTGGATTTTCCAGAATCATGTGAATGGAACATATTTTCACATTTTTATTTTTTTCTGTGAAACTATAATTTTTTTCGAGAAATTACAAAATTCCTCAATTTCTTGCTGAATTCGATTTTAACAATTGAAAATTTTATTGAATATAATTCGGAAGATAATGATCATGGTGAAAATAGAATAAACGCTGTGTTGGCCAGATGTTTCCTCTGGAAAAAATTTTCCAAAAAAAGTTTTTACAAAGACCGAAAAGTTTAAAAAACTTCGGTTTCAAAGAAATCTGGAAGTTACTACAAGTGACGATGAGACTGCTGCGGCTTTTGTCTTTGGTGCCAATTCTGTGACTTTGTCAGATCAACCAAATCTCACTTGACTAGCCCAGGAGTTCCCAGACCGTTTCCCGAAGCGAAGTTGAGAAGCCCACTTCTTCAGGCGGACAGCATTATCCAGTTCCCACTGAAAATCAAACATCAATAAAATCAGGGGTCGGGTTCAGGGATTCTAAGGAATTCATGGGGATTCAAGAGCGAGGGATATCAAGGTACAAGAAGAGGTGAACTGAGGAAATCAAAGAAGTTAGGGCTAAGAGTGGAACTTACGAGGCTTGAGGGGTAGTACTGCGGATCGTACTCTGGCAGCCTCTTGACGTACTGGTATTCTTCGGAACTAGCTTCTGAAAAAATCGGTTTTTTACTTCGAAATTCCCAAATACTTTTAAATTTTAATTCCTTAATCCATTCATTATCCCTGGATTTTATTTAAAAGTAGATTTAAAAAAAGAGATCCAGGAAACTTGAAAATGCCTTCCTATGAAATAATTAATTTTTGGTTTTTGAGCTTTAAAAATAAACATGATTACAGTGTTACATAAATTGGAAATAAGCGGAATGAAGTTCTGAAAATTATCCCACAAAATTTAGATGACGTTCGGTGAGATCAAAATTAAAAAATTTGTACTTATATAGGTCTTCAAAATCCCCAAAATCTTTGGTTTGAAAAGTTTTCCCTCAAAAGACCTTTAGAATTTTCGGTATTTCCGTAAATAATTCGACTTTATTTCAACTATTGTTTTTAAACTTTGATGAAAACGTGACTCTAGAAAGTCTGATGAAAAGATAGCTCTAGGGGATATAATCCGAACGTGTCTCTAGGGGACCTGATGAAGACCTGCGTCAACTCCCAGGGACCGATGGGAACTGGACTTTCAAAACCTTCGAAAACAAAAGTCCCTCGTGGGATTCTTGGGGATTTTTAGTTAATAGGCAATACTAAGAAAAATGAAAAATAAAATTGTAAAATTCTAAATTTTTGATACAGCTAAAGATTTCTACACCGCAATTATTTTCAGACAAAAGATTACTATAGCTCTTGCTGTATTAGCGAAACTAGAAACTAGGGAATAATCGTAAAAAAATAATTACTGTAGCTTTCGTCATCAATGAAATTAGAAATTAAGGAATTTATTTTTTGAAACAAAGGACTACTGTAGGTCCCACTATATTAACATAATTGAAAATTAAAGAAATAGTTCGTACAATTTTCGCAAAATAATTAGCTTTTTCAAAATTCCCCACACACAAGAGTAATTCGTCATTATACTTTCTATTTTAAATACTATGTAAGCATTAAAAATATGAAAAATTATTATTCTTATCAACATAAAAGAATTTCATATTAAAATTGTTTTTTATTTTTTCAAATCGAAAAATTTAGAAATTTAAAAAAACTAAAGTTTAGATCGAAAACCAAATTACAAATTAGCAAAAAATTAAGTTTAAAATCTAAAATGAAAAACTTACGGTAAGCGGCGGCAACGAAAACGACGTAGCCGAGGATGAAACAAAGGAGGTATCGTGTCCAGATCATAGTGAAAAAAACAATGGAAATGAGTGCCACTGGCCTTAGAGCCTCAAGGCTTGAATTTGATCCTCTAGATTTTCTGAAGCTTTCTTGCTTATTCCGAAACTCCGCCCAATTTATCACGAAAGAAAGCAATTTCTGTTTTTTCGGATTTCTGTGGAGGTGGGAATCTGGGGCTCACCAATTAAAACTGAGTTTCAAAGGTCGAGGGAAAATTCTGTCAAAAACGAAAATAATAATTTTAAACACCGTCGAAAAATTCAGCAGTTTTTGAGGACGAAAATTTGACTTTTCTGAATCTGTTTTTCAAAAATAAAGTAATTATAAACTTTGTTTTTGATGTATTTTAAATTAATTTCAAATTTTGGAAAAATACTTTTGTCCAAAGGCAATTTAGGAAACATTCTTATATTTACAGTTTTAGGATTTATATGAGCTATAATAAGTAAACATATTGAAAATATACTACAATTTCAAAAGAAATTTAATAGAGACAAAAAATGAAAAAAGAAGTTTAAAGACTGAAAAAAGAAATTTGTTTGGCAGCTCCTGGACGGAAGTTGGGTCTTGTGTTCGAAATTCCAGGCGGGATCATCAGAACAACTTTCTTAATTATTTTCTTCCTAAGTTTTTCAAAAGTTAATTTTGTTTTCCTTCAGTTTTGATATTTTTGGAAATAATATGAATTACATTAAATAATTACATTTAAAAACTGTAGAATAACTGAATTTTGGAAGAAATTTAGCGGAAATAAAAAATGGAAATAGAAACTTGTTTGGCGGTTCCTGAACGGAAGTTCAATCCTTTCCTGGATAAATACCAGGTTGACGTTTGTCCATTAATTCATCGCTTTTGCAAACTTCCACCTTGAGAAAAACTTTTGTGTACTTCCGGTCGTGAAAAGATTTTCCCGAATAAAAAAATTGATAAACATTCTTGTATATTTTTGTAAAGAAATTCTTTAAAGCTCAAAATTAATTTTTTAAAATCAGAAATTACTTTATTTATTTGAAATTGAGTTTAAATTTTCGAAGATTTTTTTCCTTTCCTCTCGGGAGTCTCTTGAATCCCGTCATTAACAATTATCAGAAAAATTATTTTTGGATAAAAGAGTGGGAGGAATTCTAAATATTCTCTGGACAATCGAGTATATTAATATGCAGACTGAAAATTCGTGAGATGAGATTTCCAAATGTTGTCTCGAAACGAACTTCCGGAATTTTCCAATCGAGACCGAGACTTTGGGAATCCCTCATTTATACGGTACTGTGGGATTACGCAATCATATTATCACAAGAAGTAAAGTATTTTTACAATTTAAAGTCGCTATGAATTTCCTGATCCTTGAAATGCGAAAAACAAAGTCATATTATGAAAATCACACATCACGCTATTACAAAAAGCGGAAATGAATTTTGTTGCAAAAGTATTTCGAAATTCAAAATAATAAACTGTAATCATTGAATTTTTCGTCAAAATTCAAAAATGATGAAAATCCAATTTTGTTTTTTAATTAAAAAGATTTTTAAAACCAATTTTCTACAGGGCATTTTGCATATTTTTGATTATTATAAAATCTTATTTTCGAAGCTTGGTTAATTTCATTTGCAAAATTTCCTTGGAATATGGAATCTCAACAAAACAGAAACGATAAATAATCCATGAAGACTGGTTCCTTCTCAGGTTCGGTTTCTAGAAATTTTTATTTCTATTTTTTATTTAAAAAAAAGATTTGATTTTCGAAATCCTTGAAATGTCTTAATTTTAAAATTGTTTTTATTTTGAAAAAAGTATTTATTTTTTTGATTATTAATATTCTAATGAAATGAATCGAACAAAGAATCCTTTTTTTACTGAGGATAGAGGAGTTAGGTATTTTCCAAAATTGAGTGAAAAATAGAAAACAAATTAAGAAATATGATGGACTGAGAGATTCTAAAAGAACTATGACAATGAGAAGATTCAGAATAGGAATTATTGATAATCTCAACAAAGATTTCCATAAAGTCAGAGATCCGAACTTCAGGGATTCTCAGTTTTATTTGGAAAATGGAAGGTAAACTTTGGCAAAGTGTAAATCAATGCTAAATTTGAATCTTTTGTACAATATAAGTAAATTCCAGACGTAATGAAGATAAGAAATGAACTTTTTTACGAAATAGTTTTGGCAGGAAATTCCCAGACCATTAATTGCAAATGTTTCTTCCAAACGTTCCAATTATTGTCTGGACAATTGTAGCTATAAAAATGAAGGAGATTCAACGTCATTGTCGGAGTTTCGGTCACTTAGTACATAGACATTTTCCTTGTAAATGTCAAAATTTGATGACATAGAAGTCATTAAAAAGCTAGAATTACTAGTGACTCAACTACAGTGCTACAACTTACAAATTCTCCGGAGAATTCTGAAGTTCGAAATTTAGATTTCTTTATCTGACAAACTGATGAAAAAAAGTCAGCTAAACTTACTTCCGGAATGTTTCGAAAAATTTAAAAAGTACCAGAAATTGAAAATAATTCATTTAAAAAGTTTATTTTCATAGTATTTAGTATTAATCCACATTTCATCAAGAAATCGAGATTTAGCATTGGTTTATAATTTGCCAAGAGTTCAACTTTGATATTTATTCGCTCTTTGCAAAACACTTAATTCTAATTTTAATTTCTCTTTTTAATTGGAATCTTCCAGAATTCATGGAGAATTTTATGATTTTCTATAATCTAATAAAAAATCCAGAATCCAAAGTTCTACGTAATTTCAAAAGTTCGTAAAAATTTCCTTAAAATGCTTATTTCCTACTATCATAATAGCCTGATTTCATTTATTTTCTAAGAAATCTTTATCAAAGAGGATATTTTCATCAAGAGAGAATCCAATTAGGCAAGGACAGAATCAAATAACAAACGTTTTTTGAAAGTAAATCTGAAACTCTTTGACGCCGGAATTCATAATAAATTTATCCACATGATTATGAAATCGTGGGGGTTAAGTAAATTCAGAAAATCCGGAAACTGTTTTTAATGAATTTTTACTGAATGGAGAAAACGAGTTCATTCAACTGGTGGGTCTTGGAATAAGAAGGGGAAATTATTCAAGTACTTGTTCTTGAACAGAAGAAACAATCTAAAAAAGTCATTAAATATTTTTCCTTAACAAAAATAGAGCCATCAAATCACCTGGTCTTGAAAAGAAAAAATTATTTCAAAAAAATCATTTGGTCAGTTTTTCCTGAAAGAGGGAAGCAGTTTCTGGCAACTGGTTGGTCTCGGAGCGAAAATAATTTGCGCTCACGTTCGAACTTTTTTAAACCATCTCCCTCGTGATTTTTTTCCTTCCTGCTGGTGTTTATTGGATTTATTGTTATTGAACTTGGTCCTGATATCTGTAAATATGCCATTTCGATCTAGTACTGAACAAGAATCAGAAAAAGAGAAAGTTGCGAAGCCCCCAGTGAAATTAGAACAGTTTGTAGTAAGTTTGTTTTGTTTAGCTTGCAGGAAATGGTTTTTAAACCTTGATTGATATAAAATTCTTCAGCCTGACAAGCCACCGGGTCCAGATGAACATGTACTCGAATGTACCTATGTTTTGTCATATTTCGTCCGGCCTCAAGGGAAGTTCGATCCGGAGGATTACGCCCTATATGTCCAGCCGGTAGCTTCTTTCCACTCAGTCGAGCAGTTCTGGCATACTTACCGACATCTAAAGCGTCCATCGGGTCTGTTGTCTTTATATGGAATTTTTCGATATATCAAGTTTTGCAGATATCGGTGAAAAAGTCGACTTTCATCTTTTTAAAGAAGGGATCAAGCCCGTTTGGGAGGACGGCGCGAATCGCAAAGGCGGAAAATGGATCCTCAGACTGAAAAAAGGGTTGTCCTCGAGAATCTGGGAGAACCTGGTTTTGGCAATGATCGGAGAGCAGTTTTTAGTAGGAGAAGAAATTTGTGGAGCTGTTTGCTCCGTTCGCAACCAGGAGGACATTGTTTCCCTCTGGAATCGCACGGCAGATAATCCGGGCATCACTAATAGAATCCGCGACACCATGAGAAGAGTCCTAAACCTCCCCGTCAACGCTATTCTGGAGTATAAAAAACACGACGATTGTCTCCGGTAAATTTTGCCTTTTAAAATTATTGTTGAAAGTTTGTTTCAGCGACCAAAGCAGCTACCGTCACACAAATCCTGACTTGGGACGTCGATAAATTTATTTTCGAGTTTTTATTCAAATTTGTTTTTGTTGCCCTTTTGCATAAATTGGATACAAAAAACAGACTGGATGCATAATTGAATTAAGTTCGAAAATGACAAAATTGTCCGATTTCGACAGTTTTGAAATTATAAAAATAAAAAATTGAGTTGTCAGAAGTTGTCTCGGCACGGATCTTCAGTGTTGTTTTTTACCGAATAGGGGAACAACTTCTGTAACCCCGGAAAACAATAAAATTAGGAAGTAGAAAGATGGAAATTATGTTTTAAATTCCCCGCGGTACCCGGGCTTTCCTGAGCTTTCTTGAACCCTGATCGGGGATATAAAAGCAAGATATCTCAGCCTAAGAATGTTTTGTTTGGATTTATTGTTTAGCTACAAAAAACATCTATTCTCTCGATACTAAGATATATTTTTAGAAAAAATGATCTACCTGGCTACGGTAACTGGAATACTCGCTATATACCTTTTAATCAAGTGGATGATATTCGAGAAAAAGAAATATCCTCCAGGACCCCCCAGATTACCTTTTTTAGGGAATATCTTCCAAGTCGATCAAGTAAGAAAAAAGTTTAAATAATTTTTAAGAAAGCTAATAACTATAATTAGTTTCTTTTTTCAGGCATATCCTCATAGATCTTTCGTATCTCTGATGAGAAAGTATGGTCCTATCTTTACAGTATGGCTCCCGGGTCCGACAGTTGTTTTATCCAATTTCGAAATTTTGAAAGAAACAAATTCTGCTTATCCTCTACAAACTTCCGGAAGACCTCAAGAATTTCTTTATGGGATTTTTTCAAAACATCAAAAAAATGGAGACGGAATAATTCTTTGTCAAGGAGAAAAATGGATTTCTCAAAGAAGATTTGCTTTGAAAACATTCCACAATTTCGGAATGGGAAAAAGAATTATGGAATCAAAAATCAATTATCACAAAAATCTTCTTTTAAAAAGACTTTCTGGATTTTGTGACACAGAAACAGGAAAAGGAGTCGTGGATCTACATCTCCATATTGGATACTGTGTCGGGAACATCATCAACGATCTCGTCATGGGGAGATTTTATCATTTCGGAGAACCTGAGTTCCTGAAGTTCAAGAAACTAATCGACAACACTCTCGAAGGAGTATGTTTTATTCAATTTTTATAATTATCAGGTAGCTTAAAAAGTTCTCGAAACAAGTAGTTTTATAATAGATAATTCACTTCTGGAAAAGAAATAGAGTTGTTGACTAATCTCCTTTTTTCTTTTCTTGTCCATATTTTGTCCTACCTTATTTTCCTCTCGAGAATGATCTAAAAATATAAAATTGAAGTACTTATTTGATAGTAAAGTTCTAAATTTATTTAATTATATTTCATATCGCTATTATTCTATAAAAGTACTGTTGTTTTCTTTCTTTTTTAATTAGTTCATGTAATAATAATATTAATTAAGTCCAATTTTATTACGTTTTTATTTTTATTTTTACTTTTAATTTCGAAAATAATTAATTTCAGTTCGCTTCTGCTTCGATGCAACTTGTGAACATGTATCCTTTCCTTCGGTTTTTTGTTCCTTATTACAAGAAGTATGTTAAAGAAGGGTTCGAAATTCAAAAATTTTTCTTGGAAGAAATAGAAAAACATGAAGCTGCTTTTGATGAAGGAGATGAACCAACGAACTTCATCGATGCTTATCTTTCGGAGATAAAGAAAGGAAAAGAAAAAAATTTAAATAAATTGACATTGGCTCTGGATGCGGGGGATCTCTGGACGGGGGGAATGGAGACTACAGTGACTACGATAAGGTGGGGGATTATGTATTTGATTCATCATCCAGGAATTCAAGAAGCACTTCAACTCGAACTTGATGCTGTTTTAGACCTCAATCAACCTACTGTAGCTCAAAGACAGGAACTTCATTATATGAATGCTGTCCTCGATGAAATCCAGAGGATTGTCAATGTCTTGCCTTGGGGCATTCCACATCAGACCCTCGAAGAGATCGAAATTGCGGGATATAAAATTCCTCCTGGAACCACATTGATGCCTCAGGTTGGAGCTATTCATTTTGATGAAAAAAACTTCCCTGATCCGGAAATCTTTAATCCCGAGAGATTCTTGGATAAAAATGGAACCTACAAAAAGCATCCGAAATTGAACCCTTTCGGGACCGGGAAAAGGAGCTGTCTTGGAGAAGCTTTGGCGAGGATGGAGTTGTTTTTGATTTTCGCAAGTTTAGTCCAGAATTTCAGTTTTCATCCTTATCAAGGTATGCTTCGATTGTTAACAAAATAGAATTAAAATTGTTTTTCGTAATTTTTGATTTTTATAGTTTTTAATCGAAAATTCCAGGAAAATATCCGAGTCTCGAGAGGACAGCCGGGATGACATCTGTTCCGAAGCCTTATCTTTGTGAAATTCGCCAACGCCGATCCTTTTTGATTACAGACAACTCAGAAATCGAACATTTTTCCGATGCTCGGTAATTCAAAAAAGAAAAATCTTTCCGATCACAGCAATCTCGAAATCAAAAATCCTCATTAACGATCTTATTGAAAATAACCTAACTCAGGTAAAATAGATATGAGAAGGATAAAAATCAATCAAAACAAACTCATTGAAATATATATTAATTTCATTGTGGCTTTCATCACTAAAAGTTTTAGAAATAAAATGAATTTCGATTCCGTTAAATATTCTCAACGAACCCGTCTATTTTTAAAAAATAAAAATCTTCAACCCCAAGTTTCTCTCAAAGTTTTGAAATACACATCGCCCTCGTTAGAGCCTTCCACAGTCTTCCCATCTTTTCCGACAAGTCTGATCATGCTCGGTTTTTCCTCGATGGAATTCTCAGGACATCGACAAAGCCATTTGGAATCTCTCAGGAAGGATTCCCGGAGAGGATGATGGAGCTTCGTGCAGATCAACACAAAGAATATCGTGTATATAGATATTGTAGCATTGTAAGCCTGAAGAATTTTGTTTTTTAAGTGAAATAAAAAAATATTTAGGTTTTTTGGAAATGAGATAAAAACTTACTTTTTCGATTTTCCAGAGATAGTCCACGAGTTTGTCACTGACTCCTTGTTGTGAAATATGGACGAACATGTAGGCTATCAATGCAGTAGAAATAATGTTGGAAATTCCGAATACAGTAAACATGGGGACGAGAAAGGTCAGGGTCGTGACGTTCTCTTTGTACTGATAGCGCATTGTTAAATTTTTGTTCGTTGATTTTTGGAATTTTCGACGATTAAAAAAATAAAGGAAAACGGAAATTGCTGTAAAGAAGCAGAAGAGAATAACAGAAGAAGAAAAAAGAGTCAACACAACTTCTGGTCTTGTGTAGACGAAACTGCACGTCACTAGTACAGTACTTGAATTCCAATAATCTTTTTCTGATTGGTCGATTAAAAGGAAAATCAAAGCTCCAACAATTCCAGAAGTCCATTGGAAGATTACTATCGTTTTTGCCACTAAAGATGAATCGGTTTTTTCATAAACACGGACGAAACAAGTAGCTGCTGTTCGTTCAAAAATCAAGCCCAACATCGTGAGAGAAAGTACATTCACAGTAGTGTCGTAGAAGAAACGATTTATCACGCAGAATCTGTTGTAGAAAAACTGAAAAAGTTATATTAGTTTAATATTAAGAAATTTAATAATCTAAGTAATAAAAGATTTAATTTATTTTAAATTTTAAAAACATTACAATTTGATAATTCTCGACGACGTCTTGTGATTGCAATAGAAAGTATCCAAGACTCTTGATGAATCTGAAGCAGTTGAACAAAATCAAAGTCACAGAAATCGAAATCTGAAAAATCTCATTTCCAAAAACTCCGAAAATATAGTAACCTACCAGCATCGTTTTCAAGTTGACGTGCATTAGTCTTGTTTTTCGCAGTTTCGAAATTAAATAAATACAAGAAAAAACATTGAAAATATTAATGACACTTTCAAGGACGGTGGCCATGTAAATCGGTACACTATTGATTTCAATCAAAAAAGGAGTCGTAGAAGGAAGTTCCATTTTAGTTCCGTTCATTCTGAAAACTGAGTAATTAGAGTGAATAATTTCTAAGTGGATTAGTGCCAATAACAAAGCTCGAAATTGAGTAATTGATCAAAGACCATCCATTTCGGGAATACCCCTTATAAAATTTAGTTCTACTATAAACAATACTTAAAGTGACAGTAATGAAGCTCGAAAATGGATAATTGATCAATATGCATTCTCTCGATACAGTTGAAAATTTAGGAAAATAAAAGTACAAATTATCTTCAATTAGAATTCGTTTTGCCATGAATAATATTTAACGTGATGGTAATGAAGTTCGAAATGGAGCAATGAACAGAAAAATTGGCATGGTAGGACTGTTACCTGAGTTTTAAAAAAAATGGAATCTTAAAATAACTATTGAATTAAGTCCTATTTTCACAGCAAAGAATGTCTAGATTGAAAGTAACAAGCTTAATTGAGTAATGAACAAACGGCCTTACGTGGTGAGGTCAGTAATAAGTTATCAAAGGAAAATAAAATTTTAAAATAATTGTCGGAAGCTAGATTTGTTATCGTCATGAAAAATTTTCAACCAATTTTATAATCAAAACAAATTCGACATTTTCTTTTCAGAACCATAAGTTAGAACATTTTTCCAGAGAATAAAGATTAAAAAGCCGTTAATGGGGAAAATTCGGACCTTCTGTTAAAAAATGTGACTTTTTCTAAATTCAAAATTAACCACGAGTCCATTAATTTCAAAGTCTAAACTCATTAAGAAATGTTCCTCTTGTAGGATTTCCAAAAAAATGATAAATTACATTTTTCACAGAATTTATTTAAAAAAAAAGTATGTTTTTTCTACAAAATATTGAATAGACAATTATGATCTCCATTTATATGTGAAGATTCAAAAAAGGTACTAACATTTTTCTTTAAAAATCCCCAAAGGCGAACCGTATTTTCCCTTTAAAGCTAACAAACCACAAGTCAGTTTTTCTACAGAATATTTAACAAAAAATTGTATTTCCACCTATACGTAAAACTATTTCTTTCCACAAAAATATTCAATAAGAAATTGTATTTTTCACCTATATGTAAAAATTCAAAAAAGGAACTAATTTCTCAAAAATCCAAAGGACAAACTATAATTGACGTGAAGGATATCTTTCAATAAAAATTCCATATTTATTTTTTGACGCAAAATAATTTATTTTTTCAGGGGGAGAATTCGAAATGAGAATCCGAGAAAAATGAGCACGAGACTAATTAATAAAGTTCAAGATAAAATAGATTTCGAAAAATTTTAGAGGTTCTTTGATTCTAAATTTGATTTTAAAAAGTACTACAAAGAGCTAAAAAATAAAAGGATGAACTTAATGGAGATTATTGCAATGGATATACTTCTCTATAAAAACACCTCTCTTATGTCATGGTGAATCTTCTTCAAAATCGATGAATACCTGGAAAATGGAAGAATTTGAAGAAAGGCAGGGATTAATCTGGGGGGCTTTGAAAGAGATCCTTGATATTTCACTTGGAAAACAAAAAAATGGGTTTTACGTAAAGAAATTCTTTCAAAATTCAATAGGATTTTCAGCAACGATACTTGAAACCAAAAGTGCCTAAAAATCCTGGAAACTCATGTTAAGGCTACTTCGTGAAAATTTTAATCTCTTATTTTTATGATATTGTTTACACGAATATCTAAAAAAGAAATTTTTTTAAATTCTGGAATTTGTCTTGAGACTACTTCTTAAAATTTTTAATTTTTATGATGATTTTTTATACCAGGAACATTAGAAAACGGAAGTTTGTAAAAAATCTGGACACTCGTGTAGAGACAATTTCGAAGAAATGTGTCTTCTTTAATAATATAATTTTGATTACTCTTAATTTCCTCGAATAGTCACAAGATAACCACAAGGAAAAATAATTGAAATCATTCGTTGAATTCTGAAATCCTAAAAAGTGGACTGACTTAAAAAAACATCAATCTCATATTTCAATTTCCGATTTTAAATTTCAAATTCCCAATACTAGAAAAACTAATGAACTTTTTCATTCAAAAATTCCAGAAAATATCTCGAAAACAAATTTCTAAATTGTTTTAAAAGTCAAAACTCCAGTACAAAGCCACCAAATAACCCTAGATATTTCGAAAAACAACCATTTCTTAGATAATTCCCGTTTTAACTAAATTTTCTCAAATCTTCTCCAATTCGTTTCCAAAGTACATTCCCTCGAGGAAAAATTCCAAAAATACCCATTTCCGGAAGCCCTTTTCTCAAATTGCATATCACGAAAGTTCAACATTAACTTCATCTCACATTATAAAAAATACAAACAATAGTTGAGACGTCGATCAATCAAGCATTCCAACATACGGAGAAAGCAAAGACAAGATTGAACAATTAAAAAATGTAATCCCAAAGTCATCGGGACTCTGCCCGCAATTATTATACAGAGAAATCAAACGGAAACATTTCAGATCAGAAATATCTTAAAGGACTCCGAATAATATTAAAATTTTTGAGCGAGATTTGGAACTAACCGAAAAGCCCATAGATGACCATTCATGGGAATAAAGTAGAGCCCGGGAAAATTTACTAAAGATTCAAAGCTTTCTTAGCTTCTTCTGCAAAATATTTGACATCATTTTCCTCATCTTCTGAAAGCTTCTGCAAAATAGGTTTGATATTACTTTGAAGTGCAGCACTATCAAGGGCTTTTCCAAATTCCTTGACAGCTTTAGCAACGTTGAATCTGACATTCGGAACACTATCCTTGCTAAGAGCTTCAATTACCGGGAGTAAGTGTTCCTTGACTTTGTCCTGTCCAAGGGATTGAGAAAGAGCTTTGATACTGAAGAGACAAGTCATACGATGCAAGTAGTTAGTATCCTTGGACAATTCGATAACTTTCGGCACAACCTTCTCTATCGCCCAATCGGCTCCAAATTTGTCGGCGAGTTGTTTCAATATGTTGGTAGCGGCTTCGCGAATGGCAAACACTAAAGAATTGATTATCACCAATGCCAACTTCGTGTAAAAACATACCATGATCAACAAGCCAACCCTTACAGAGACTCAATAACTTTTCCTCGAAGAATGTTTGATCCAATTGTTCGGCAAGCAATGGCATATATTCTACAATAGCAAGCCTTACACGCCATTTTCCGTCCTCAGCAAGCTCGACAATCGCGGGAAGCAACGAGTGTGTCAATTCCAATTGCCCGATTACATTTCCTACTTTGTCCAAACTTGAAATAATATTCAATCTCACTTCTGGAGTGTCGTCTTTCAACATAGACAGGAATATTGGCAATAAATGATCAACTGTTTCCTTTTCGCCAAGAAGTGGAGCCAGGCCCATCACTACAGAAGCCAAGGAAATCTTGACATGTTGGTTACTATCAGTCGCAAGTGGTTTAACGACTGGCAAAATCTGTTCGATTATAAGTTTAGTTCTGTTCTCAGTCGGGAGACCACTGCAAAAACCGGCCAATTTCATTGAAGCAACATCACGAACTTCTCCCTCAGCATCTTTCAAAAGTCCTGTGTAGAGGTTCACAATTTCCTCGGTCGGGATCTTGTTTCCGAAAGCTTCTTGAATCTAAAAGAACAAAATATTACAAAGCTCATCTTAGAAATCGTACCTGGACGATTTTCTCAGCGGCCATATAGCGAACCCTCCAAGATTTGTCCTCAATAAGATCTTTCAACGCCTGCTTTACTTGGCTCAAATTCTGATCATCTCTGAGAATCGTAACCATTTGAATTCCAGGTTCGACAGACAGCAAACGAACAGAATCCTGATCATCTCGACTCAAATCTTCGAAAATTTGAATCAAGTCAGATTTAAGGTAATCCTTTTCAATGACTTTAGCAACTTCACCGAGCTTTGAAGCAGCTGCTCTACGAACCATCGGAGTGTCATCACGACAGAGAGTACGGAAAGCGTTTCTCAATTCAGCCTTGTTGGCTGGACTAGCGCGTGAATAAGCAACACTGAAAAGTCCACAGGCGGAAGTACGGGAAGTGAACCAGTCTCCTGTGGCCAATCGAAGGATCATTGGAATGAAATGTTCTTCCAAGTCCTTGACAGAGTGCTTATCGGCAATCTTCCTCAATGATTCAACAGCCTTGTCACGAACGACAGTTTCTTCTATGTTGGCCAAGTTTTCCAAAGGAGGAAGGAGACAGTGGACGTGATCTGGACCTCCGACAAGGGGAGTGAAATTTCCCAATTGCTCAGCAAGAACCAGAAGCACTTCATCTTCATCATAGATTGTGTCTGAAGAAACACCATTGAATCTGATCAACTCTCTAAGTTTAGCTTACCGGTTAAGAATTGCACCAGTTCTTTCCTTGTCCTCTCGACACCGAGAGCCAAGGCGATCGTGGGCAGCTTCCTGATGGAGTTGAGACGGAGCTGAACGTCTTCATTCCGCAACTCATCAATAAGCACAGCGATCGGATACAAGTTGTCTTCTCCCTCCTCTTGCTGTTGTGGAGGTGTAGATGCCACGGCTGTCATAATTAATCCGAAATAAGTTACAAAAAGTCCTAAAAGATGATAATGAGCAAGCTAATAACCAAGAACAATGCCAACACAGAAATAAAAAAACAAAGACTATAGTTAAGTTTATATAACTTCAATGGAAATGAGGGGAAATGAAGCCCTGCTTGGGAACGGATTAGGGAAGTCGAGGAAATCCAGACTTATTTTCCAATAAGGAACAATACCCCCGTAGCAACAGGTAAAGTAGCACAAATTTCAGCAAATTTTTCGCAATGTCGATATAAACAAGGGGGGAATGAAACTTTTATTGGAACCGAGTTAGAGACATCGAAATGACGGGGGGGAAATTTGGAAACTTCCTGATGACGAAAGACAATGGATATACAACGACAATCGGAATAAAACATGTTAAAACACAACTTTTACAACTCTAACAGAAATGGAGGGAGGGGGATGCTTTCTTTGAGGTTGGATTAGGAAAGTCGAGATAAAAAACAAAAAAATCTGGAAGTGCGCGCGCGGCAAAAACGAAAATCGCGACAGGACCTTCCGAAATCGATCAAATATGACAAGTTTCCTAATCCCTGACATAACTAGTCTATCCGTTGTTAGTCTCAGCCGTAAATGGGCATACAGCAACGCAATATCATAAAGTTGAAAACAAAAACCACGCAAAAATCAATAAAAAGGTAAAGATATGAGAGTTCTCTGCCGTTCGTACAACTCGCGGCTAGCCAGTTTTCACTTCTGCTGGCCCGCTTCCCTTACAGACCGGACAAACGCAATTTTCTCGTCGAAAGTCCGCGCTTCTCAGGCAAGCTTGTTCTTTTTTCCGGCAAAGACGGGAAACTGCAACAAATTTAAAAACGACTCTTCTCTGGCACTTTTTTGCCATGGAATCCATGTCCCCTCCCCGGATTTGCGTGTCTGTTTCTGGATTCCACAAAGTCGCGCGAGTTTACTAGTTTCCCATTGAGAAAATCAAAATTCAGCGATTGTTTAAAGTTGTTTTGAGAAGTTGGAATTTATCGATGGATTTCAGCCTTCGTCATTTCTTTGAAAATGGCGTCCTCGTTGGCCATTCTGGGTGGTAAATTGATCCAACGAAATGGTGAGTTTGATCTCGACACTTTTCTCGAGAATTTGATATATGAAAACCCATTTTCGGTCGGTCGACACACGAAGATCGATTCTTTACTTTTCCGATTATTTAATGTATGAAAAGCAATGTTCGACCTCTTTTTCGATTGGCCAGTGTATGAAAATTAACTTTGATTAGTTTCTCGATGTATCGGATATATGAAAATTCGTTATTTCAGGACCAACCGCAGTTCGTTGTTTCTCCGCCGCTGCGACGGAGGAGAAGAAGCCAGAGAAGACTACTTTCGGTGGGCTGAAGGATGAAGATAGAGTCTTCACGAATCTTTACGGCCGTCACGATTTCCGAATCAAAGGTGCCATGGCTAGAGTGAGTTCCCCTCAAACTTCGACGTTAATTAAAATAACCACGATCTGTTTAGGGAGACTGGTACAAGACGAAAGAGATTATTCTGAAGGGATCGAAGTGGATCCTGAACGAAATAAGCACTTCCGGACTCCGCGGCCGTGGTGGAGCCGGCTTCCCTTCTGGAATGAAGTGGGGCTTTATGAGCAAGCCCTTCGACGGAAGACCTAAGTATCTCGTTGTGAACGCCGATGAAGGAGAACCAGGAACCTGCAAGGATCGAGAGATCATGCGTCACGATCCCCACAAGTTGATCGAGGGTTGTCTGATTGCCGGAGTCGCCATGGGAGCCAGAGCTGCCTACATCTACATCCGTGGCGAGTTCTACAACGAGTCTGTTATTCTCCAAGAAGCCATCCATGAAGCCTACAAAGCCGGTTTCCTCGGAAAAGATTGTCTCGGAACCGGCTACAATTTCGATATTTTCGTTCACCGTGGAGCCGGAGCCTATATCTGCGGAGAAGAAACTGCACTTATCGAATCCATCGAGGGAAAACAAGGAAAACCCCGTCTGAAGCCCCCATTCCCGGCCGATATCGGTGTTTTCGGATGTCCAACGACAGTCACCAATGTCGAAACAGTCGCCGTTGCCCCGACGATTTGCCGTCGAGGAGGCTCTTGGTTTGCTCAATTTGGTCGTGAACGTAATCGAGGAACGAAACTATTTTGTATTTCCGGACACGTCAATAACCCGTGTAATGTCGAAGAAGAAATGTCTATTCCATTGAAAGAATTGATCGAACGTCATTGTGGTGGAGTTATTGGTGGATGGGATAATCTTCTGGCAATTATTCCTGGTGGTTCTTCTGTCCCATTACTTCCGAAATCGTAAGTTCTCTATTTCTCATAATTGAATACAAAAAATTGCATAATTGACTATAGAGAACTTTTGCAACAAAACACTTTTTCAATAGTATAAGTTTTAATTATTTTTCAGAATCTGCGATAATGTTTTGATGGACTTTGATGCTCTTGTCCAAGTTAAGTCTGGTCTTGGAACGGCAGCAGTGATTGTTATGAACAAGCAAGCGGATGTCGTTAAATGCATCGCTCGTTTGTCGACGTTCTACAAGCATGAAAGCTGCGGTCAATGTACCCCGTGTCGCGAGGGTTGTAATTGGTTGGACAAGATCATGTGGAGATTTGTCAAAGGAAAGGCACGACCGAGTGAGATTGACATGATCTGGGAGCTTTCGAAGCAGATTGAAGGTCATACGATTTGTGCCTTAGGTGATGCTGCGGCTTGGCCTGTGCAAGGATTGATTCGGCACTTCCGTCCAGAATTGGAACGTAGAATGGCTGAATACAAAAGTAAAGCCGGAGCTGAACCACAGACATTTGTAGGTTAAGGATATTTGATGAATTTGTTTTTAGAGAAAAATATACGAGTGTAAATTGAAATTTGTGGAAGGTCATAGAAATTGGTGGTTTTTTGTTTTTGGGACTTTGATCGGTGATGGCATTTTTCGGAGTTTCCATTGTTTCGAGATGGAGCCGACGAGGAAGATAATTGCCGTTGTCGAAATGTGCCGAATGATTTTCGAGGTCATGGAAGTTGTTTATAGGTTTTCTGGATTTTATTTTTGCCCGAAAAAAGAAGAATTTTTTTGATTTGGTCAGATTCTTTTTCTTTCGATCCAACGATAATTGCCCTTGGGTCCACTTAGTTTTCCTATGGTTCACTTGAAGTGAATTTTGAGTTTTTTGGAAGAAACGTACATATTTCACTCAATGATGCTCCTGGAGAGCGGAGGAGTCATTAGAAATCCCTCCGATCCTTTTCACTTGAAGAATTCACGCTGGACCCGTGTAATTACTCAATTTGGAAAAGGAAAATCCGATGTTGATATTTTAGAAATTGATTTTCGTGGTGAGGTTCCCGAAGCGGTTTTCTGAGATTACGGTATTGCGGGTGTTTGGATCTTTCTTTCTTTCTCGAGAGTAGTCTGGATCCTGGAGCGAATATTTGGAGTTACGATGATGCGGGTATTTTAAATTCCACATGAATACGTGTTTTGGATTTTGGAGCGGATGTTTGAAGTTACGATATCATGGGTATTTCAGGTTTTACATAAATATATTGTTCGACTTTGAAGTGATTTTTTGAAGTTAAAATTTGCACCTTTTTTGATTTTTTTCACTTTCCTTAATTTTCTGGCGATCACTTCATGGATCCTTGACCCATTCCCTCTGGCACCATTTAAAATTTTTTTCGAGTTTCTTTGAAAGCAATTGTGTAATTCTCCTCGATTTCCGCAATTCATGAGTTTTTTTTCGGTTTAATAAAATTTGTATTCGGATTTTCTTCAATCACTTTTGTACTTGTCTGATCCTTATTTTCGGTTTCCTGAAAATCGGCGTTTTTCGGTTGAGTGATTGCTTTGACGAAAAATAGGAACTGTCGGTCTATTATTGACTTCATTCCTGACTTCCGGTGGAAATATTAAATTTTAAAAGTATCTGTGGTTTTCCTCGAGGGCAGTACTTGACGTTTCCGAAATGATTGTTTCTAAAATAGGAACTAGTTTGTTTTTGTAGAAACCATGTAATTTAGAGTTTAGTTTCAGTACGAAGTCGGTTATCCAGTTTTCCAAAATCTTTGGCTTTGTTTTTGGATAATCCCCGAGTATGTTTTTATGGAGATTACGGATACGGATATTGTAGTGGATGACGATGTTCGAAGATGGTGCTTCAATTTAAAGAAATAGAAGCTTTAGAGTTTTTAAATTTTCGGATTTTTGTATATCTGGGATTTAGTGGGCCTTCCAGTTGGTCAATTCAACGCTCTTTCACGGTAGATTTATTGTGTAATGGTATCTAGATTCAGTGACCACAAAATAAATAGATACATGATGGCAATCATGATCTGACGTAAAATATACTTTTCCACTAAATAAATTGTCCTCGAATGCGAGTGAAGTAGCCTTGACTTCCATGAATTCTTGTCTAGACTAACTTACTCCTTTAAAAAGTTAGTTCTGGTGAAATTCCACTCGCTCTTGAATGTGAGTGGTCTTGATTTTCAGAAGTTCTTCTCAGGATCTAACTTTGTTTTCTACAATTGAAACCATGGTTCAGAAAAGTTTCATATGTAGATTTTTTCCGACCAAACGTGATTTAGATGACCGAGATCAGATTCAATGTTGGTCATTGGGTGCCCAAAGCAGCTTAGATCCGCATCACTCGAAATCCCCAAAACTCGTTCAAATGACTGAGTTTTTGGTTTTTCAAAGAAGTCGAACAAACGAAAGCTGCTTATTTTCGCGAAAATACGTGCATTGTCACCTTTGAGGGAAATGGGAACTCGTGTTTCTCGGCTTATTGTCAAAAATGAGATTAATATAGAGAACTCAGATGTTCTTTGAAATTCGTTGAGGTCATTCAAAGTCGTTTTATTTCGTCGAAAATTATACAAAAGTTTAAAATGCTATTCGCGATCCCGTAATGACAGCTAGCTGTCCGATATTATTGACAGTTTCATTCCTTTTTCGTTTCGCAAGATTTCAAACTATCGTGTTTTTGTTTTCATTGATTAGTCTATTTTGAGCTTTATGTAATCCCTTTTAAATTTAGAACCTTATTCTAGGGTTTAGACACTTTGAAATTTAATGGGAACTTTCGAAGCGAAAATTTGAAACTAGGAATTTCCTAAGTTTTCGGACATTCGTGTCGAGACAACTGCGAGGAATTTTCATCTCTGGTTTTTCTAATAATAAACTCTACTTCCGCTTTTTGTAACTGTACGATCATTATTTTCATATTCATAGATTTACAATTTTCAGGATCCTTCCATACAAATCCAAGCTTTACTTTATTGATCCTTTTTCTGACTATGATTTTCCTGTTATTTTGATTTGGCTGGAATTTTTCTGAAGATGCCATCTTGATTCAAAAATGAAATCCAAGTACTCTATTTTGATCACTGTCCTTGCCTCGATATTTATTTCTACTTTCATCGAACTCTCCGCCAGCCAATCTACGGGTACTTCCAGAAAAGTCAATGGTATCTTTTTATTCCTTTAGTTTAAACATCCCTTTTTAATTAAAACTATAATTTCAGTCATTCCTCGATGTGGATCTCAGTTGATTACGATCGAGATCCAATTTGCGGAAGACAAGATCCCAAGTGGAAAATTCACCGATTGGATCATTGTGGGGGACACGGAGAGACCAGAATGTCGTCTTCGTGGAAATGGAGAACTCCAGTATGTCGTCGAAATTGCTGTTTTTAATGATCCCTGTGAGACAAAAATGATCACTCCTGGAGTTTTCCAAAATACGATCAGAATCGCTCAGATTCCTGCCATCGTTCTCCAAGACGACTTCAACTTCACTGTCAAGTGTATGTATGGATTGCCAGAAGTCCAAGAACACCAGCAAAATCGACTTGTGAATCCGACTTTCGACATTGCTGGAAAGTAAGTTCGGTTTTCTAAACCACGAAAATCTCATTTTTCTCGGTTAGAAATTTCTAAAAATCCTCACTGAGACGGTTTTTCGGATTTTCGTCCTAAGTGGATTATTTTAGAAATTTGTTTTACGACTATGTGATTTTTAACTTTTTTATTTTAGTCTTATTCCGGAAGACCGAGTGGATTCTGGATCTGTGGGGATTTCCCCATCTTCGCCCTTCAACCCTTTCCCAATCAGCAGAGAACTCCTCTCGACGGACCAACTGCCTTCTCTTCTAAACACAATAAACCCAGATTCAGAGTCTTCCAACGGTCCGTTCGGAGTCGTAACTGGAGGAATTTCTGACGATTCCAAAGTTTCTCAACCAGGGGGAAGTTCCTCGAATTCTACAAACTCTGGATCTAATAATCTCTTGGCGATTCTCTTGACGATCTTCATAGTACTGGCCGTGATGATAATGCTGGTCCTCCTCTTCGTCTGCTTGAGACACAAATACCTAGATGAATTGGATGGAAAAGAAAGAGCAACTTCAACGAACACGGAAGCCACGGTGCAGGATGGGAAGAAAGATGAGCCTTGGTGGAGTGGGAAGGGAAGTGTCGGAGGGACTTTCCTCCTTCCTGCTGAATATAGGGTCAACCGGTGAGTTTATTTCTTATGATTTTCTACTTTATCGAAAATAAATTTTACCACGAAAATTTTACTAACTTAATGAACACTCTTCATTTCACCAAAATTATTTTTGAATTTTTTTAGAACTCCGTCTGGCGTATCCAGAGACGAAAGAAGAACCCACACTTCATACACCTCTGCTGAATCCGAAGATGGAGAACGTCACTCTGTCCGGGCCATAGACTGTCCGGAAGATCCTGTCAAGGATTCATACAGGAAAAGCCAAGTGAGAGAAGCTTTCAGAAACCGATCGACACCCACTCAGTCGAGTGGCAACTCCAATGGGGCGAACTTCGCTCACCGAGACGATCCCATAGATGAAGATGACTTTGACAATGTCGATGACCTTCAAGCAACACAGAGTTATGCTCAATGGAGAGAAAAAATGCTTAAAGCTGAAAACAAAAATGTTTCTGATCCTAGAAGGTATGAAAGAGACGAAATTCCATCGAGATGTTTGACTCCGGTGAGATCGATCACGGAGATTTATCGATCTGCGGAAACTCATCTCCAAAAGTTGATGACAGAAGGAGATGGAGGTCAATCCTCAGATGACGGTGGTTACTCTCTTCCTCGACACGATCAGGATCCTCTTGATGGAAACACCCTTGACAAGTTGATCAAATGTGTCGACAAGATCCGAGGATTTGGATCTAGGAAACTTACTGAACAAGAGATTTGTGAGTTTTTAATTATATACTTTTAAACATCCTGATTTTCAGCTCGTTGGAGACAGTTAATTCTGAATGATGTGAATCTTCAACAAAAGATCATGCACGCTAAGACTTTAGACGAACTTAAAGCAATGTGCGAGCATCCAGATTACAGACTCTACTTCACTAGGACGAAGTGGTCTCATATCATGCAGTGTGTTGCTGAAATCCTCTTCAACACGAGATTCGCGAGTCCTGCTGGCAGTTTTTCCATGGGAACTGCCCAGAGACAGTCATACATCACAAAGAGAGTAAGTTTCTGCTTATTTTTAACAATAACTTATAATTAGCTAATTAATTTTTATTATTTACTCATTGATCATATTGCAGACAGAAGAAGAAAACCCTAATGGATCAATGCTCAATGTCTATGTCGGCAATATGTCCACGAATCCTGGCTGGAGTTAATTTATTTTAATTTATTTTTTTTATTTTTTTTGAATTTAGCAAAATTGAACAACAATATGAAATTTTTAGTATTAAAAATAGAATTAAGAAATTAATTTGTGGAAAACCATACATGATTGTTTTCTATAACTTTTACTTCTTCGGGGATTGGGACTATTTCAGAGAATTGATTTGCACATTTTTCCTTGAGGGCATTTTTGTATTTATCTTTTTCTTGTTGTTTGTACCACACAGATCCATCGAAAAATGCCGGAGTTGTTCCTATGGCTTCTGCGATGGATGCTTGAATTCTCGAAGCGAATTCGTCAGAATTTTCGTTCGGATGTTTTCTCTGAGAATCCAAGTAGTAAATGTCGTATACTGTAGCCCAGGAAGATAGAAGTCGGATCAGGTAGTGATAGAAGAGATCCTCGGACCAGTATGAATCACCGAACCGAGCGTCTTGTCTGGAAATAATCGTTTTTAAAGATGCATTTTACTAAGAAAAACTGTTGGTATTTCACCAAATTGGATTATATTCCGGAATTTGATTAAAGTTAAAATTATCTCACTTTATAGCAATGGGATGGATGACAATGTCGTCGATGAACACAGCTTTCCTGAATTGGAGAACTTTTGTATTATTTGTACAATGACCTTCTGGAAAGAGAAGAACAGGACCAGCTTTCTGGAATAAGTCTATTAGCATCAAAGAAATGAAAGATACAATCTAAAGAAAAAAATTCACCTTCCCCGCTTCCAGGATGAGATTCGTGAATTCCCTCCTGTCTTTCATATTCGCTCTATCGAACCACAGAGAAGGACAGAGTCTTTCAACCAGGCGTTCTATGGCCCAGATTATACCCGTGTGTTTCTGTCCTGTTACAGTATACAAGTATTCTCTATCTGGCTCTACATCAGCACAAATAATTTGTATGTCGTTTGGAGAAAGATGATTTGCGACAGCAATTCCCGGTCTTTTTGGTTTTTTTTCTTGGTTGTGGTATGTAGCTACTAATCCTGTTCCTGCACAGAAAAGTCTACAGTACACTACTGCAATCCATGTTTTTGTTTTGTTAGGAAGGTCAAAAAATAAAACAACAATGCACCAGAAACCGGTGAAAGCGAAGGATGAAGACAAAAGGCAAATTCTGACGGGGAAAAGAAATCCATATCTGAATCCGAGGGACAATACGTAGATGAATTTCAAGATGACGTTCGATTGAAGTTTCTTCCAAAGTTCTGAAGTAAATTCGAATTCGAGGTAGAAGGGAGAGTATCCGAACATTCCACTCACTTCGTCCTGAAATTCTCAAAAGTTTTGTAATTTTATAATTGTATTAATTTCTACACTAAAATCAGAGATCAAAAATTATGCATTTTCTTAGTTTCCTAAGTTATTCGATTGCATTAAATCCTACATTAGAACCAGACACTGAATAATGTACTTTTGTAGTCTTGTGAAATTGGGTTCAAAATTGCTCTCGGAAAAGAGGAAGTTTAGAATGATTGATTCTCTCAAAGAAAACAAGTGAAAAACTTTTTGATAAGAAAATCGCCAGTCTCATTGAAGGACAATTGCTCAATCGGAAGGTTTTTTGACATTAAAAATGACTTCATTTTAATTCAATAAGAATGTTATAAAAATTACTATGAAATTGTCCCGAGAAGAATTTTCAGAAAATTTTAGGAATTTTTGATCCTGGGGAATTGAAATAAATTTATGAAACTAACCTGAACAATGGCCTGGATTCCACTAGCTGCGAGATCAACTCCGACGTCGAGGACACTCAAGACATTTTCTTTATCCACATCGAACTGAAACTCCATGTCCTCCGCTGTGACCGTTGATTGGGTCCTCGAGAGAATACATCTGGGCTTTTCCATCGGTTCTGAGTTCACAGGAACTTTTTCCGTTTCGAATTCGTGGAATTTTGAAAAAAGATCTTGGATGTAGAGGACCACCCTGAGATATTTATGGGGTAAAGTACCCCAACCGGAGCCCATAATGATGAGGGACATGGTTGTAAAAAAGGCGAATCCCAGAAGTAAAAAATAATAAAATAATAAATTCAAAAAAAAAGATAACATTTTCCTGAAAAAAAATGAAATTCAAAAAGTGAAATTTTTTTCCCGCAAAAAAAAATAATCACAAAAAATTTTATCTAAAACCTTTTTAAACATTTTGTGTTTTTTTGGGGCAACCAAAAAAATCTGATAGTTTTATATCTGGCCATAGAGAAGGAAGTTGTCTATGAAAAATCAATAGACTTGTCTGGCAGTCTGATTTGATCTGAAGAAAGAAACTAGACGCACTTATCCGACCACAAGAAAAGGTCGGCAATGACCTCGGGACGGAGTCGTTCAATTTTGCTAGCAGATTTCTATATCAATCAATCATAAAATTTGGTATTAATTACCAACAACTACTTAGTCAAAATCATTATTTCTACAATAATCTTCCCTAGCAATTTTCATAACCATCAATCAAAAAATATGTTGATGTTGACGCTAAATAAATATTGAATCAAAATCTTCTTAACTTCTTTAGCTGGCTTTTAATCAATTGATCAAAAAAGATATTCATAATAATCTTGGAAAACATTCAAAGAATAATTTTAGTCAGTATTCAGTTCACATCATTACTTTTACAAAGTTTTCTTACTTTTTTCAAGGAAATTCTCACACCAATCAATCATAAAAAGCATTTGTATCAATTCCGAATCACTATTTGTTTAAAATTATTTTCATGACGTCTTTATTTCCTTTAAGGAAATTCCGTATTGATAAATCATAAATTTCTTGAATGAATAAATAAAATATACAAAGTAAATAACAATAAACTAAACGACTTAAAGAATAATATATAAAGTGGATAATGATATTTTGATTACAACTCCTTTATTTAGAGCGAAATAGAATAGAGCTTTCTTATTTTTGACCGACTACACAAACAATAAGCTTAAAAAAATTGGAAGTGTATCGAAATGATAAACAATCGCGGTGAAAAAAGCTTTCTTCATCGAAATCATAAGGAATTTCGCTGAGGTAGCTCATTCATAAGATCTCTGGCAATTTCAATAAAAAATTCGCCGAAATCACATGTGATTTTGTTTTTAAAAATAATATTTATTGAAGTCATGGGTGGCTTTATTTTAAGTTTTATTTATGAGAATCGTAAAAAATTATGCTTAAAAAGTTTATTAAGGTCTCCATAAATTCCAATAGAAAATGCATCAATATCAAAAGCTATTTGATTTGAAAATTTTACACATCAAATCAAATAATTTTTTAAATTGCACTTTTGATAACAAAGGAAAATTTTCCCATTATGACGTGAACAGCGGTTTTTCTCGTTCCTAGTGATTTAATCCTCCTTTTTCCACGATTTATCCCAAAACCACTTCGAAGAACTTCGGTCAGAAATTAATCAAAATGTTTCGAAATCCACAAATCTCTTTCTCGAAAAAATCGTCACAGAACACTTTCGTCTTTTTCATAATTGTCAACTTCACTTCGGAGATATAGAAATAGTTTCTTTTAATATGCTGATAAAAGTTCCACGAAGTTCTCTTTTTCCAATTTGGAATTTTGGTATTTCTCTGCTCTTTTTTCTTGTTTTCCTTGTACAAAGTCTCGCCACGATTCTTTTATTTTTCTTTCAACAGAGATCTCACCACGATTCCCTTCTATTTTTCTCTTTCGAAACAGTCAACGATCTTGATCTCCTTCATATGCCAAAAATACTTCAATTTTAGGCCCTGTATTTTTCACTCATACATCCCTTCCTCTTATTCACTTTTTTATTTCCTGTACGACGACCTCGTATTGACCTTCTTACAATTTTTTCCCTAAATGCTCTTATTAGTTTTATCCTTATGTTAAAAATACTCCAAAATTAGTTAGAATACATTTTCCCTAAATTCCCCTTTCCTCTACCCAATGTTTTATCTCTAGCACAGAAGTCTCAGCACGACTTTTTTGTATTTGCTTTCCTCATTTGGCAATATTCAACCTTTTTTATTACTCTTATTAGTATGTTAAGAACACTCTGGAATCTCCACTAAGCCCTATTTTTCACCTAAATGTCTCTTTCTTCTGTCCATTCCTTTTGTTTCCTGTATGGAGATCTCGCCGCGACTCCCTTGCGCTTGTTCTTCTCCGCTCGACGACGGCTGACTGCTTGCATTCTTTCCGGGCGACGCTTGTCCACTCCAATTTTTAAAATTTTTTCAAAATCACGGTCTTCTGTTAATTTTCGCAATTTTTATATCGTTTTACTTTGTTTTCCACCAAATATCAGGTTTTTAACAAAAAATGTAAAGGATAGTTGGAGAATTTCAAAAACGCGAGTACTGAAATCGATTTAGTTTTTGTTTTGACTCGGGATGCACACAATCCTTATTTTGGAGCTCACCACGTGTTACCGCGTTATCTGCCTGACCCATTTAATTGTACTTATATCTACTGATGTTTAAATCTTACAGATCTCAGCTATTTCGGGTAAACCTATTTGTACTTTTCAAATATGAATCGCCGACGTCGCAACACTGGCTCCAGCACTGGCAGTGGAAGAACGAATCGATCCAGAGCTACTCAGACGGCGTTCGCGCTTCGGAGGTCTGCCAGAATCGCTGAGAACGCTCGACGTCGTCGAGTAGAAGAATTCGAACGTCAACGCGATGCCCAGGAATTAGCCATTTATAATTCGAATCCTGAACGTTTTAGTGAAGGGGATTGGAGAAACACTCGTTCCAGATCACGTGTTGCGAGAATTCGTGGTGGAGGAGTTGCCGTCAGAAGGGCAACGTCGATAGCAAGACTAAATCGACCGAGAATTCATAGGAATCGAGTGATGACCAATGCCGATAGAGTAATCGATACTTCTTATGTGCCTTCTTCCATTTTCAACAGTGGGATGACATTTGCCTTTGATTTGAATCTCGGACCTAGAGTTCATGGTCCGAGTATTGAAGTAAGTTTACTTGTGCAAAGCGTGTATAAGGAGTGATAGTTCCAGAGTAATACCTCAAATGATTCTGTCGACTTCATTGTGCTAGGACAAGATAGGAATTCATCACGTTCGAGGACGCAAATACGGGATAATGTTATGCATATTGGTGAGTCCAGTGCTTCTGGGACATATATAATTTCTTCTTTCAGTTGGTATGTTTCTAAATAGCAACACTTACTCCAGTGATTCTGAGGACTCGTTTATGGCTCCGAGAATCATAGATCCAAACGATATCAGTGAAGACGAATCGGATGAGGAAGTAAGCAATATAGTAGAGCTTCCTGCACCGGAAGAAACGTCTTCCACTCTGGAAAATTCGTGTGTCACCCGTGCAGTTACCAGATCAATGAGCCGCCATCCTGAGTTTTATAGTCGTAAGTAGCTTGTTAATCTTCTTACATGAGGGAGGGGATTTCACTTCAATCTAATGTAATGAATGTTTAGAACCCGGCTCGAGTAGAAGAACCATTCCTTATCCGAGCACCAGTAAGCATGCAGCTCCCACTGGTGATTCTAAAACCAAAACGGAAACGACAACTCCTGGAACTAAAAGTAAGACTAGACTTTATTCGTATCTTACAATTCTATACGTTGATATTAAAACCATATTCTGTTCCAGCGGTCATTAAAGTCGACAAGATGAATCCGTGTACTATATGCTGTGAGGAGGCTCCGAAACGACCTGTTGCCTGCACTTATTGTCGGCAGACTATTGGATGCAGATATTGTGTGAAGAAATGGTTCTTCACTACGAATGTGTCCCATCTAGATCAGAGGACGCCATATCCCATGGGGTCTACAGATAGGAATCATAAGAGATGTCCGTTGTGCCGAGCTGATTGGGGGGACACGATGCGAATTGTTACTGCCGTGGAAAGAGATGCGTTCCCCGCTCTTATTCAGGTATCGAATCCGCCCGCTAGTGCTAATACCGAGGATCCTACGAAATCTTAATTCCTCTAAGTGAAGTTAACCAAATCCGGTATTAATGAGTTACTATTTGCCACAGCAATCACAATTAAGTCTGGTTGACTATTCAATTTGGTAATCACTGATGTTCTTTCTTTTAAAGGAACCTGGCCGTAAGACGGTCATATCCGATGTACAGTCCATCACCGACATTCTTATCTTTCAAACCTAGTGCAAGTTTTTAGTTTGACGTGCTTTGGTTCTGAATGTAATTTTTTTGAGACTTCGATAATATATAAAGGTTTAATCAATACTCGTATTAGGCCTTGAGAGGCTCCAACTCAGGTTTTTGAGTGGATTTGATTTTTGGACTGTTGGAAGATTTAAAGAAGAAGAAGCAGTAGTGGAGAAATCCGAAGAAGACGAAAGAAACGCTCATTATGATGAGAAACCCGAAAGTTCGTTCATCGGGGAGGAGGATGACGACGATGTCTTTGAGAACGGAGAAGAATTGGCAGAGAGCGTTCTGGACTCCGAAGACGGTGTTACGTTCTTTTTCAGGGATGTTTTCTTGCATGACTTGGGTGATGGACAAGTCGGCTATCCAGAGACCGAAACGAGCGAGAGTGATCCCGAGGAAGAAGGTGATGATGCTGGACATTTGGCCGGAGAAGGAGAACGAGGACCAGGAGTACGTTGGAGGGTCTGCAGAAGGCACTGGGAAGGTTGTGTTGGAGGGGGACATGTAGAGGGCAGATTTGAATTGGACGAGCCAGGATTCTAGTGTCCATTCCTTTGCGTAGGTTACTGGGTCGAAAGGACTTCCAGGAAGGAATATGCTCAAAACGCAGAGCCAGAGGAAAGATTGTTGAAGCTGGAATCGCTTTGTTTGGATTAGTGTTAAATCGGGGAACTTACGATCAAGCCGAGAAGTCCGGTTTTTCGTACTCCGATTTTGCGTTCGACGTAGGTGTAGGAACAGGCCCCGAGGATCCCCAGCAGAGATCCGACACTCCTGAACGCCCCCAGGACGTCTTCAGAGACTCCTTGAGCCTTTCCGTGACTGATAGCTAACTGAAATAATTCAGGGGTTATTTTTGTACAAAACGAAAAAAAAAATAATCCAGCACTTTTATAAAAGCACCGCTTAACATTGTTTTGTTTGTTTAAAAGGGAAGAATTTTCAATTTCGTTAATTCCATATCAAAAATCTCTTAATACTATTTCTTTTTTGCAAAAAAAAAATTAATTTTGTTAATTTTACTTTAAAAACCTCACTCCATCGAAGCCCAGAACTGTCATGTAAAGCAAGGCCAATCCAAATGCCGCAGGAAAAACAGATTGACGGAAATAAGTCCCAAATAATCCGCAGAAATCAGAAAAGGAATTTGTTCTTTTAGAAGAATCAGAATCTTTGTGAGTTTCTGGTTCATCTTCATCGGACTTCTGACGAATAGCAAGGGCAGGAACTTCGGCATAAACTTTCGAAAGCAAATAACGTTCCAAAATCCAGGAAAGTAGATTCCAGAAAACGAAAACAAAACAAGCTGATCTGTGACCGCTGAACTGGAGAATGAAGCCAGTCAAAATCGGTGCAATGACGGAGGAAAGCTGGTCGATAGTTGTCATTATCGCATTTCGGCCTGTAAAATTTGTTAAAGTTGAATATTACCAGTCAGAGTTGAAATTCGCGTTCTTCGGACTATTAATTTATGTTGTCGCGAATTCTATTCTTTATTGTGAGTATTTTATCATTATAAACTTTTTTCATCGCTATATATTTTTTATCATCGTCATTATTCCTCTTTCATTGTTACGAGTTTTCATTATTGTTATGTATATTCCTATTCTTGCTATAGATCCCTTTAATTTTCTTACTGTTTAGTAATTTATGCGTTGTAGCTAACCCATCAACTCGTGACGTCTTCATCATGTTCAACAGTTCCAGACGTAAGTTTTCTTTGCAGATTTCTATAAAGGTGTTTGTTTTCTTTCTAGAAGCTAACTTTGCACGTACTCGCGCGTTCAGCTCTTCGAACTACCAAGGTGTCATGGATATACCTTTACCCCATTCGATGATGAATGCTCCTCCAGCTTTTGTTAATCCGCGGTCGGTGAATCCCCCTCTGTCCTCCAACTCCAGTGTGGCTGGCTTGGGATTCAATCCTGTACCTTTCGCTTCTTCCATGTCCGCCGTCCCGAATTTGTTTGGAAGCAGTCTCTACCTGAATCCGGCCCCGACTTCTTCTCAGATGTCTTCTTGTGAGTTTCCCACGGACTACAAGCCTGATATCACTGTCTATGGCAGCTATGCTCGTGTAAATAGTAAGCGTTATTTTTTTAACAGAATTCAATAATCCTGTTTCAGAATCCACACTGGATTACGACGATTTAAAACAGAAGATTATTGACTATGTCAACACAAGAAATTATTACTGTGAACGTGAGGGCCATCATCCAAGAAGACATTAACGAGTTTTTTTGATTTAGAATTATACTTGTACATGTATTTACTAACTTGCCTACGTTTGTGAGTTGTGTTTTGGTTAGATTGTAAAATTGGAATGAAGAACTTACTTGAAAGAGTGCTTCCTGCTTCGTTTTTAACCATGACCACCACCCAATCTTTCGTAAACACCATTTTTTCTCCTTCCGAAGCACATTTCGATAGGGCACAGAAAAATATGCTCAAAGTCAAACAGACCGTGTAGAGGATACTCGATTGAGAAATAGTTAGACAGATAGCCAGTAGAGCAGCAGAAATAGCGACAGAAATATTGTTGAAAGCGAGAACAGTTAACGTTCCTTTTTTTCTGTCAGTCTTGTCTAGCCAATTTCCGACATAAGAGGCAAAAATCATGGAACTAACACTTTCGATCAGTTGATTCAGACCTACGAGTCTCATTCCCCCGAGATACTGTAGAACGAAGACTATAGCGAAAGTCCATAGTCTGTCTCCCTGAAGATTTTTTGAATTATTTCTTGATTTTTAATTGAAAATGAACTTACGATGCAAGAAATAATGTAGCCAAGATAGAGATTTCGAAATGGCCTTGATGGACTGAAAGTGGGTTCCATTGAATAAGAATGGGATTGATGAATTAATTGGTGGAGTGACCTTTAGAAGGCAACTGATCCATAAATGATACTCGATCCAGAAATGGAACCGATTTATCAGTAGCCGTCCCGACTTTATCAGTACCACAGATCAAAGCCCAATAACGTGCAGAAACGGCTTTTGACGGGAATTTCACCTTATTTTATCGATAAACTTTGGACTAAAACAGTCAAATCGGAGAAAAAAACAGGTGCGGGAGCTTCTGGATTTTGAAATAAAGGAATTTTTAAAGGAAGTACAAAAATCGAAAACAGGATCCTTAGAGTGACTTTAAAAGGAAATAAAAAAATTGGATTTAAGACTTAAAAAGGGAGTTTTTTAGAAATAAATATTTTCATTTTTTAGAATATTAACGAAATTAAAAAGAAAAACTTACGTCTTCATGATTCAGAAAGACAATGAAATTGATTCATGAAGTAGACTGCTTCTTTGCAAAATGCTCCTGATCGTTCTAGAAGAAAATAAAAGCAAAAATGAATTAGGAAAATCAAGAATGAACTTTTCTACACAAATATCTCGACGCGAATTTCTGAAATATTCTAGTATTTTTGATTTTAGGAAATTCTTGTAGTAATAGAGCGAGGACAACTCATTTTTTCATTGTCAAAAATAAAAGATGAGTTTTTCGAGGAAATTCGTCAAGTTTTTTCTGACCTTTCGAAAAACAAGGATTGACGAAGCCTGTTTGAAAAAGAGCTTTATCTGGCCAATCAGCCGGGAGAAAACAAATATTTTAGATTCTTGGTCCAAACATAAAAAATGATCAACCCAAAACAACTTTTTTAGTAGTCTATTAATATACACATAAATTAAATAAAAAATGAAAAAAAGATCCCTGGATAAATGAAGATGAAAGGAAAATGAGGGACAAAAGAGGAGAACTAGGAGAGGATGAAGTATAGGGGACAAGGGGGAGGATAAGAAAAATATAAATAGAGAATGGAGGTAAGAGAAAAGGGACATCAGATTAGAGCAAGGGGTTTAAATGAGAAAAGTAATAATTTTGTTTTGAAAGTATTCAATTTTACGGACGGTGGAAGCCTGCTGATAACGACTTTTGAACCGAAAATGCAAACTGATCAAAAAACTAGATTCTGAGAGTTTTCTCATCTAGCCTTTTTGTACACAAAAGTAGAGAAAATTACTTTAATTTCTGGTTTTTTAGATAATTGAACTATTTTGAAATGAAAAAAATTGTTTTCAATTTGTTACTTGGTTTTTCGTTGATTGTAAACTAGTCTGAAATTGTTTAATAAAAATTCCAAAAAGTCAAATAATCGTTTTTGATCAATTTATGATTTTCCCGCAAAGTTTCAATTGCAGAAAATATTCATTGCATTCCAAGAAAAGCTGTAAAAAAGCTGAATATAAGAAAAAAGAACAAATATGTTGCCTTCGAAAAGGAAAATTCGATATGTTATTTTTTTTCGTGAATTTAATAATCGAAATTGGATTTTAGTAATGATTTTTCCGAAAGTTTGTCTTTCATAATGAGAGTAACTAGGATTAAAAATGAAAATATTTAACATTATCCATGAATATAACTTTTCGTGTTAGGACTTCAATTATCCACGTTCATATATGAAAGGAAATCTAGACTGGATGAGTCATCGGAAGTGATAGCATCTGACATTACGAAAAAAGAAAGCGTTTGATACATTTCATGATTATAATTTTGTATGTCTACACTTCATGCTATTTTACAATTTTCTTTGCTATTAACTTTTATTAGCTTCATTCTTATTTAGAGAGAAACAGATTTTGGGCTCGATGAGTAGTTTACGACAAGAGGATCTGACGTCACCCAAGTCGATTTTGATGATAAGCCACCCGAGAAGTCCGAATCAGCAAGGACACAAAGAACCAAATTGCCTCGATGAATCAGTCTTTCTTTTTTCGAAAGATTTCAATATGAAAAATTCTCTAGAGGTAAAATTTCCTTTTTCTCATTTGAAAATCAATCATTTTCAGACTGTCATTGGATTGTTTGATTTTCGATCTGAAAATCCTTCAGAACTTTCATTTACCGGGGGTGAGAAGTTATGGATTCTAGATCATCCCGTTGACGACGTTTTCTGGTGGCTAGCAAAGAACTCCAGAGGACAGACGGGGTTGGTGCCCACGAACTACATCAAGGTGATCGAACAGGAACCTAAGATTCACGAGTACTGCACCCAAGAAGGACTTCCAGCATATACTCAGGAACCATCTGGATATGGTAATCACAAGGGATCTGGATTTCG
>VOSG01000292.1:0-31775 GCA_009761265.1 Halicephalobus sp. NKZ332
ATCAGTGATTTGCGCAAGAATTAACCAGAAAGTTACGAAACTCGTGTTGTATAGTAAGAGTTTTTCTGCTCTCATGACTGCTGGAGTCATAGAAGTCGACTTTTTAGTGAATTTAAATGTAATAATTACAATAATCGCAGAAAGTAGCAAAAGAATAGTGACATAACCATCAGTAATGTAAATTCCAAAACCCCAGCGGTTATATACTACGTACGCTAACAATGTAGAACTGGATATCGAAATGAGTGAAATAATAATTGATGGATAAAACAATCAAATCTGAAATTTCAACACGTTAAACTTTGGAAAGCCATAAAGACGTTTATTTTCAATATTTATGAAAAGATAATGAAAGTTAATCAATAATCTTGCCTTTTTGTGATGAAGAGGAAAGACTAGTGCTGTGAAGCGATTTATGGGTGAACAGAACTCTTTGAATAAGGAAATTTGGTTTTGATTCTGCATATTCTTTTACTGGATATTAGATTAATCTAGGTCTGTAAAAAAAGTACCCATAATAATATAACTCAATCTCTTTGAATAACATTTGGAAAAAACAGAAGCGAATCAAATTATAGCCAAGTTTCTTTTGTTGTTATTATTCGACGGAAACACAGCAAAGTATATATTTCAAATGATAAAAAAGTGAGACATCAAAATAATTATGTCCCATTTTTTGACAAAAGTTGTGACGGAAAATTAAAATTTGCGTTTTCCATTGAACTTTTTGTAATATTAAAAGTCGCTGCTGTTGTTTTGACAGAAAACTAAAATTTCCGCTGTGAAATCTTGATATGAAACAATCTTTGTGCTTTATGAAAAGTAAATAAAAAGATCAAAGAATGATCAAACATAAAAGTACCTGAAATTATCAGTCCCGACCAAAATTTATTGATCTCGATAACAGGAATCTCCGGTTTGCGGTTAAAGTTGGTAGTTTTTTAATATCGATTTCAATAACAGGTATCTAATTAGAGAGCGAAAAAAAGTCATTCCTCTCTGTTTTAAAGTGACGTGATTGAACCTTTCTCCATATCTATCAGCAATAATCAATCTGACTATTTGCTGTATTGTTTTTCGTTTACCACAATGAAATACTTTTTTGATAATAATTTAGTCATCTGTTATAGATCACGAAACGTTCAGAGTGCCTTAAGAGAATATTTTTCTGAGCATTCGTGATTGATCAAAAATGGTCCAAGTCGAAGAAACCAAAGTATCTAAAGTGAGTTGTTTTCCAACTAGAATCTCATCAAATATATCAAAAATCTGAATTTCCTTAAAAAATATCAAAAATATTATGCTCAATCTTTTTGATATAGTTGTTGATGTTACTATTGATATACTTCTAGGCGAACTTGAGTCAATTCGTCGCTGTTCATGAAGTCGAAAAGAAAGCTTTGGAGCTGTTGCCGAAAACCATCCGAGACTACTACCAAAGCGGGGCCGACGATGAGGAGACTTTGAAAAGAAACAAAGCGGCCTTTAAAAAGTGTTTTTCAAGGAGAAAATTCCCAAACTTAATCTTCACCATTTCCAGATATCTCATCCGACCGTTGGTCCTCGTCGATGTGTCTCGACTGGAAACTCAGACGAAGATAAAGTTCTCGGACAAATTGACCTATACCTTCCAGTACCCCTTGGGAATCGCTCCCACGGCTTTCCAGAGGATGGCACACCCCGAGGGCGAATTGGCTATCTGCAGGGCCGCGGGAGAGTCCCGGACCCTCATGATCTGCAGCAGTCTCTCCACGACGAGGATCGAGGAAATCGCCGAAAACAGTCTCCCCGGAACGAACCTCTGGTTTCAACTCTACGTCTACAAAGACAGAAAAGTCACTGAAAACCTCGTTAAAAGAGCCATTGCCTCGGGGTATAAAGCTTTGGTTCTTACTGTAGATGCTCCCACGATGGGTAGGAGGAGGGCGGACGAGAAAAACGGTTTCGAACTTCCTCCCCATCTGAAAATGGCGAATTTCGATTCCGACGAATTTCAGAAAACGTATAAAGGGGAACCTGGAAAGTCGGGGTTCGGGTCCTACGTTATGAATCTCTTTGACCTCACTCTCGACTGGAGAGCTCTAAGATGGCTGGTGGACTTCAGCTCGATCCCGGTGATAGTCAAGGGAATAATGAGAGGCTCCGACGCTTTGAAAGCTCTCGAGGCAGGGGCCAAGGGAATTGTTGTTTCCAACCACGGAGGAAGACAACTCGATCATGCTCCTGCTACCGTAAGTGTTCGAATCATCACAATTCCACAGAGAATTCCGGGAACTGTTCTCGAGAGAATTTTTTAAACATCTTACGATATTAAAGGTTAATTTTTCTAGATTGAAGTCCTTCCTGAAGTCGTGAGAGCTGTAAATGGAAAATGCCCGGTGTTCGTCGATGGTGGAGTTCGTTCTGGGACCGACATCTACAAGGCCATTGCCCTGGGTGCTGATATGGTTTTCGTCGGCCGTCCAGTCATCTACGGATTAACTGTCGGAGTAAGGAAAACCTTGATAATAGTTTTACTTAATTTTGGTAATTTCTAATGAACAAATTCCAGGGATCAGAAGGAGTGAAACACGTTATCAATATTCTTAGAAACGAATTCGAATTCGCCATGAGACTTGCTGGTAACATTGGATAAATTAAAAATATTGAAATAAAACGAATTTTCAGGAACTCCATCAGTCTCCGCCATGAGAGGGAACGACATGATCGTCCGGGAAGAGCACTACTCCAAACTCTGAATCGAGACCACTCCATCCAAGTATAGTAATCTTCGAAATTGTTCTTAATGAACCTTAAAGCTTCCTAGAATGCCATAAAAATTGGTATCAAGAAAATTTCTTAAGGAAATTATTTTTGATTTCCACATTCCTACTGGTATGAAGACTGAATAGAAAACGAAACTTTTATTTTATTTCATACAATATTCTAGACACTCCTAGAATTCACAAATTCGTGTCGAAAAACACTCACAACGACTCAAAGTTTTTACATTAATGTTATTAAAGCTATAGTTTTCGTTCCATTTCGATTCGAGTTTTCAAAATTCGTGCTCTGTGATCCTTATGGGTTGTTTATAGTGATATTCCCGAAGATATTTTTTAAGCATTGGCGGAAGAGGAAGAGAAGAAACGCCTTCGTAGGTGGTGTTCGTCACGGTCACAGATCGACAAAGGTGCTGAAAATTAAAATTAACTCATTCAGAAAAATACCTTTTTCTGGACAATCACTTGTTTGTGACTATTTAACAATAAGCGCTTGCTTAGTTATTTCACTACGAATTTAGTCAATCCACTTACTTTCAAACTGAAGACGAAATTCCTCTGTAGTGGGATTGACAACTGCGGCTCGTAGTACCAACAGACCTTTGGATCCTTGAAATGCTCAACCAATTTAGAAATAGAATCTGATTTAAAAGCTTTTTCATCGTGGATGTCGAAACTGAACTGCCCATTGAGGTACTCGACCCTGGCGTGGAGGGTTCGTTGGTACCTTCTGAATGAGACGGAAAACAAGTAATTTATTTGAGCACTATCACGCAGCAGAAATGTTCCTTCCGGTTTTCCTTCTAACAAAGTTTCCGCTTCGTATCTGTCCATCATTCCCCAATAGTAACTTGCTGCTGTTATTCTCACTAGGTCAGGAACAAGTACATTTTTGTATTCCACTGTAGAATGGGCCGGCATAAGGGCTCTTTCTACAGTGTGAATGGCGATGGATGCCCTTTCCCCAGGGGTCCCGAGATCCGGGTGAGCGAGGACCTCCGTGACGGAAGCCATCACAGCCTCTGTGAAGGATGAGGAAAATCTGTTTCTTCTGGAGACAGTGGAGGGTTCCAGAGTCTCTTCATCATCCGAACTTCCTACTGTAGTAGTGAACAGTGGGCAAAAAGTCGGATTTCTGGGTGATCTAAAAACACAACCATATTATTGTAAAAACAAAAATTTTTTGAAAGTCTCGGAAAACTATATCTAAAAATAAACAACTTACTTTCTGACTCTAGCTTTCTTGCCTTCTTTGATTTTTGATAGAAGATCTTTTTTGTTGAGATCAGAAGGTCCGGGAACAGGCTCAGTTTCTTTTCCATCCGTTTTTTTAAATAATTTTCCGGGAAGTCTCATTTTGAAAGAACTAGAGCCTGAAAAATCATTTTTGATCAAAACTTTCACTGCGTCAAAAACTTCGTTTCAAAATATAACTATTAAAATTTTGTAAAATACAATAAATAAAAAGCAAAGAAAATAAATCTTCTCGCAATACGGAAAAACTTTTTAAAAATATTGATCTCGAATTTCGATCACGAACTTTTAGACAACATAGTTCAGATTATTCATGAATCATCCCTTTATACGGAAACAATGTCTAAACAAACCTCTCAACAGCAAAACAATTTTTAGACAAAATTTCCAATAGGGAAAGTATTTTTCTTGACACGAAAAAAAATATTGATTTCGAATTTCACTCACGAACTTTCATAAAATATAGCCCGGATTATTCATGAATCATCGAAGCTCAATAAATTTCAATGTTTGAAAAAATTGAAAGACCGACAAAAATTGGAACCCAGATATAAAACAAAAAAATGACTCAATTTAAACAAAATTTTTATTCTCGAAAAAAATCTTAAAAAAATTAAACGTGAAAACTAAAACCGAGAAAAAACCGGTTTTATCGATAAATTATTTGATCAAAAACAATAATCACTTTGCAACTTCCATTTTACGAACTCACAATTCAATCAAGCAAAACACAAATTCTTTTATTTTCATTTTTAAAAATTTTGAAATACTATTTTTGTATAATTTCGGAAATTATTAAAAATATTTCAACTCTTTTAAGATTCCTCAAATATATTTTTGGTTTAAAAGTTTCCAAAGGTTTTCACTGGTTAAATAGATTCAGGAAATTATGGAATTCTTTAAAACTCAAAGATCGTATGAATCAGTAAAATCACGAGCAATTTCAAGTGTCCGATCAACACATCTAGAATAAAAAAGCCGGAATCAAAAATGTTTCAAAAATCATGTTTACATAGGCTACAATTATACGGAAAATTCCAGAATCCAATAAAGGGAATTGAAATTTTTTGGGATTTAGGAGCTTGGATTTTCCCGGAGCCGGCGGAAGGATTTAGAGGATTTAAGAATGTTTTTAGAATTCAGTAGAAAGTTTTAAAATTCAGAGAACACTTTATAGACTTTTGCGATCGTTCGAAGGTTGGAAAATAGTGATGAAATTATCAGAAACCTCGAGTTTTGAAAGGTTCGAAAAAATTCAAGGAATTTGTCTCGAAAAAACCTCATGACTTTCATTTCGACTTTTTTATATAAAACATTAGACGTAAAATCCAAAGTAAAAAAATATAAAAACTTCAATAATTAAATTAATTCGAAAATTTTGGTAATTAAATAACTACAAAAATTAATTAAGATAATTATAAAGGACCTAAATGCTAAATAAGGCAGGAAATTTAAAAAGTTTAGATTCAAAAATCCCAACATTAAAACAAATAGGAAAAACTGTTATCGATCGATTATATCAGGAATAGGGCTATTCTGAAGAAAGCAATATGACTCTTTTTCAACTTTTTTTCTGGCTTTAGTTCCGGCCATTTTTACTTTTTATTAAAAAACCATTTTTTCGGAAATTCAAAAACTAAAAATCCAGAAATGCTTGAGTTTGAAAAGCCAAGAAATTATCGAAATAAAAGTCGGATTTGATTTTTGAGGGGAAGATAATCCAGATTTCCTTGTGGAAATAATTCCGTAGATATAAGGACAACCATTATGAATACAAAGAAAACAGAAATTAATCTTTTGAAAATTCTAAAAATAAATCTTATAAAAAACTATAATCCTTAATCAAAAATTAATTTTTATATTAAGAAAACATAAAATATTTAAAATACTCAAAACTATGATAAAGTCTAAAGAAGGATCAAAAATTTAACTCTCGAGTTTCCGCCCAATTCTCCAAAGTTTGAGAAATGAAATTTAACGAGGCTGACGTCGATTGATGATCGACCTTCTTGATTCGGTATCATGTTTTTATGAAAAAAAACCGGAAACTTAAACAGGAAAGAATTCGAATAATGAAGATATTAATTCAATACAATACTTTAGAGGAAAAACTAAAGGTTTGAAAAAGAAAAAAGATTGATGGTGAAATCTATCCATCATTATATTCTTTTGCAGAAAATTGAAAACCAGGAAGTAATTCAAAAAGGACGGTATTAATTCGATGTAACTATTTAGTAAAAAGTTAAAAATTAGAAAGTAAACAATCGGATTGATAACGTCATTAATTCAGTATTTTTCATGCAAAAAAACCGGAAACTCAGACAGAAAATAATAGGATTGATGATACTAACTTGATATAGTACTTTCGATACAAAAACTGGAAAGTTGAAAAAGAAAAATCAGACCAATAATGATAGTAGTCTAATAAATATTAGAAAACTTAAAAATTAACGGGGAGTAATGTGGTCAAGATTATGATGCAACGTGATTATTTTTAAAATTTCAAACTAAAGAGAATTTGGACAATAATAATATTAGCTTAAAAAATTACAAAGATTGAAAATGTGATTGTTTTACTTAAATTTTAAATTAGAAAGTAATAGGATTGAGGTCAATCTTTGGTTTCCCACCACCATTCGACCTTTCGACCTTATTCAAACATCACTCGAACAGGTTCCTTGAAGTTCAGACCGGGTCCAAAGTCACTCGGAAAAATCAATCCCACAGTGTATCGGAAAAAGTCGCTTTTTAAATTTCACTACGGAATTTTGAACGGATTTCGATTATTCTTTTATTGTTGATTTCAGATAATCTTGTTATTCTATATGGTCGAAGAATTTACAAAAAAATAAAGGGTTTTTCTTTTTTGAAAACTTATTTTGCAAGAAAAAATAACCGAAAAACAAACTTTAGAACAGAACACCAAAAACCGAAAAATAAATTCTAGAACAAAATACTAAGACTTGAAAGCTATCCCCGCAGCACATGAGAAATCTTTCTACTGATCAATTTTTCTTTTCAAATCACTTCAAATTTCATCTTCTTCGATATCAAATTTCTCATCTCATTAAAATCCAATAAAAACCCTTAGAATTTGATCAAACATCTCTAAATTCAAAAAACTCAAAAAAGTTTTTTAAATTAAAAAATAATTTTTTATCGATATCATAAATAATTTCTTGAAATACCATAACAGCAGTAAAAAATTTTAACCATAATCCATTGACGTCAAAGCCGATCAAGAAGACAAAAAAATCAAGGAAGAAACGATTTAAAGAAGAGATAACAAAGAGAAGAAAAATCACATTGATAGACTTTGGAGCCTTAATTTAGGACTCGACGTTCCCGAAGAAAATGAAAAAAGATAGATAACCTCAAGAAGCACCTATCGTGAAAAGTCGGATTAACTCCCGTCACGAAATCCTACTAAGACTTGAAGTCATAAGGCCCATTATAAAATTCCGAACGTTGCAGTAAGGTCTCATCATAAAAATACAAATTATAATAAAACCCTGCTACGAAATTCAAAAAATCAAATCTACAGCGAAATTTCGACGTTCTTAGATTTCGTCAGAAAGTCTGAGACTCAAAGTGAGATTTCGACAAGGAATTTCGAGACCATAGCAAGTTCACTCGTGTTCAAAGAAAGATCATTTTTTTCGTAAAAAGCAAGATATACATAAAATTTGTGAAGATTATCTCCTGTGCTCTGTTCTTTCCTTTACAAAATTAATGTTACAAAAACTGATGTATTTTTTAAAAATAACACAGAAATATTAAAGAACAGAAAACTAATTACAGAAATATGAAAAATAGAAAATTAAAGACCAGACGACCTTCCAAAATAGACTGCTGCCGGACTAAAATATCTCGGAAGAAAAAGTACTGTCTGAGATAAGATATTTTTCGACTGGGAATCGGAATCCAAAATAAACATGTCCTCAAAAATCAAAACATTTTAATTATAGAAATATTTCTTTGATTTTTCAAATAGATAAATTTGAAAATCGTACCATCTTGAAAAATAAAAGTAAATCTTACAAAATTATTTCAAAATAAATTTTCTAGAAATTTAGGAAAGTTTTGGACCGATATCTTGATTCAGCAAGTTTCAATTTCGTTCTCTTGGGAATTCTAGAAAAACAAACTAACCTCTATTTTTGACACTTGGACGACAAACAGAAGAATGTTTTTCAACTTCAGAATCAGAAACAGAAAAATAATTAATCGTAGGAAGACTTTGAGCAGAATTCAGGCACTTTGATTCAGAGTTTGATTTTAAATCGAAAAATGGAAATAATTTATTTATCGAGATTTCTGAAAAAGCTTGTTTATATGGAAACTAAAATTTCAAAATTACTCTTCTTCTGAATTCCGTCTTTGTCGAGATGCTTTGATAAACCATATTTCCCACGATCAATAAAATTAATCCCATGGAGATCGTGATGACGACAGCCGCTGTCCCCTTGATAATCATCGCCCCGTAATCCACTGGACGTTCTTCCTGTAAATCCTTTACAAAAGGCTGATATGTGGAAATGGAAAGTTTCATACATGTTTAAAAACTTCATATATGAAATCTTAGGAAAATTGATATATGAAAATCTCAAAGAATTTCATATACACAGATGTTTAGAGAGCTTTACATGCACGGAAATTTAAGCAAATTTATGTATAAAAACAAAAATGTTATAAGTAAATATTTTACGGACGAAATTGAAAGTTTCATATTTCAAATTTTAAAAATTACTTACCATTTCCGTTCTTTAGTCGTTCCCAGAAGTTTAGAATATTGTTCTTTGTCTTTTTGGAGGGTTGATTCATAAACAGAAGGCTTTCAAAAAGTATTCGAGAATTTTTTAGTTCTCCTGGACAAAAAATTTACTTTTTTTCGGCAAAAAAAATTCTTTCAGCTTTCCTCGGCAGTTTTTTTTGGCAAAATCGATCGCGATTCCAAATATTCCTTTCGAAACTAATGTTGGTTCGTCGAGCAGGAGAAAATTTGGTCGTACTGACTGAGAACCAGTCTCAAGTGGAAGAAAGACGGGCCCTTGAAATCGAGTAGCCAGTTCTTCCTGAAGAGCTTCCGACGCGTCTTCCCGAGAATCAAGTCAGAGAAACGGAAATCGAGTCCAAAAAGTTAAAGATTGACCATGTGGAAAAGGTTAGAATGGCCAGTGTTGCTCTATTTTGAAATTCTGAGTTTTTTATGACTTAAATTTCCAAATTTATTTTTCATTGTTCATATATCAATTTTCACTTTTATGTGGCTCTCACATAATGAAAGATATTTTTGGAAGGCTTCGAACAACAATTGATTCACAAAAAATGGTTTTTATCTTTTTCGACTCAAAGCTTGATCGAGTCGTCTCCCGAATTCTACTGATTTGGCACTTGGGATCAGGAGCTCGGATTGAACATTTCCAGGAAAACGCCAGTTTGCAATGAGATCATTCCGTGCTTGTTCTAGCTGGAATTGGGTGATGTAAATCCAGTTATTTTTTATAATCCGTAATTTTGATTTTGTGGTCTTATAATTCCTCTTACCAGGCTGTATTCCCCTAATACGATCTCGTTCAATTCTTCCAGCAGGTGAATCCTTTTCTTTAAGTCAGCAATTGAGGCTTCTTCGTGCTGAAATTCAATACTTTTATTTTTTTTTGTTTTAAGGCTTACTTTGAAATCTTTTTCTCGGATTTTCCTTTCCTTGATATCCTCTTCGAGTTCGGATTTGTCGATCTGGAGTTCCGCGATGGTCCCTTTGGCCAATTTGAGGTCGTTGTTGACAGATTCATATTGTTTTTGAGCTCGTTCAAATTGGTCCTTGACTTTCACCAATTCGACCTGAAATGATATTAATTTCAATACGACTATAAAAATCAGGAATCAACTTCTTACGAAATATCCTCAAATTTTCAGAATTCTCGATTCCATATATCAAATCTAAGAATTTTCCTTGAGTTAAAGATCCAGGACAATTTCGAATTACTTTAGTGATTATCTTTAAATCCAAATTTCGCGCCGAATTGACTAAGTGTTCCGAAAAGACTTTTGGAAATCAAGAATACCATTGTGTCGAAACCGTCTCCATATTAATTTTTGAGTCTTGTTTCATTTATTTCTCACGAAATCCTGGAAGGTTGTGAAATCTTCAAATTATTCAGTGTCTAAAGATTTCGATCAACTCTTGGAAATTTGTAAAAAGCTTTATCTGGATTTTCAGAGATGGCTCGAGCCCTAGAGTCGGTGGATGATGTTCTCATCAGCCAACTGGACTCCATCTGTCCTCCAGAAGAACGCAGAATGCTGGTCTTCGGGGGTGGCAAGATGGCCATTGCCTTGGTCGAGGGAATCGTGAAAGAAGGTAATAACTAGACAACTTTCATATGAAGCTTTATGAATTTCATATAAAAGTCCAATGAATTTTTGTATGAAATCTAGAGAATTTCATAGAGGTTTTTAGGATTGTTTTTGAAGAAGAACATATTCATCAGCAACAGGACCACGGCTTCTTCTCAGATTTGGAAGGATTTGGGATATGAAAACGCCTTTATAAACAACCAGGAAATGACCGAAGCTTGTTGGTCTCAAGATCCAAAATTCTGGGTCGTCCTCATTGCCGTTAAACCCCAGACGAGATTTACTCTATTCGACCAGCTTAAAGATGACATGTCCTTTGACAGGATAACGAGATCCTTCGTGGACGGGCAGCTTTTGTTCGTCAGCATCCTCGCCGGAGTCGACACCCAGTCCATGAGGAGCGAGTACTCGACTTCTTTATTTTTCAACGGACCTATTTTGAGAGTGAATCCGAATGTGGCCTCTGCCTATGGATCGGGGACGACTTTGATATGCTCGGATTCCACGACCCCGAAGAAATTCGTCGACATCGGGAAAGAAATCTTTTCCTCCGTCGGGATCGTCAAGGAAATTCCAGAAAACGTTTTCGATGCCGCCTGTGCCATCAGTGGTAGCGGACCGGCTTTCGTAAGTTTATCTAGTTTTATACACGTTCTAATTTGAAGAAATTTCTATTTTAAATAATATGAAAAGCAAAATGCTCAAGTTTTCGAAATCTGTCTATCAACTTTGGAATTTTAGGGATCGTGTAAAAAATGATTTTTGCAGTTCTTTTCAGCCGAGAACTTCTAAGATTTCATTTTGAGACAATTTCGAAAAAGAATTCTTTTTTTAATTTATGGTATATTAATGTTTTCCAGATCTTTACAATAATCGAAGCTCTTGCTGATGGAGGAGTGGCTGCTGGACTCTCCAGAGAAATAGCCACCGAACTAGCCTCTAGTATGGTTCGTGGATCCGGAGATCTCGTTCTCAAGTCCAAGGAAACTCCGGGGAAACTGAAGGCCGATGTCTGTTCTCCGGGAGGAACGACGATTGCCGGGATTCGTCAACTCGAAAAATCCGGCGTCCGAAGTGCTTTCCTTGAGGCCGTCTTGGCGTCGACTCTCCGGGCGAAGGAACTCCGTTGAATTCAAATTCCGGATTACTGTATTAGGCGTATTGAACACGTTTGATATGTTGAGTGTATTTAACATGTTTGATATACTAGGTATATTAACATACTGAGCATGTTCCATATGCTTGCTGTATTAAGTGTATTTAGTATATTTAATACATTGAGCATGTCTTGTGTTTGGTATGTATAGTGTACTTCATATTTTTGATATATTTAATATGGTTAACATGTTTGGCGCTAACTATACTGGTGAATATTTTTAAGTTTATACGGTGTTCAATGAGTACGACTTGCATTTTTTGTGGAAGGAAATTGGTTGAAATTCCAACTTTATATTTCATTGATTTCTTATTTTTTCTAGAATATCCCAGGATCGATTTTATGTTCTTCAGTAAAAAGTTTGAATCGGGAATTCGTGTCGAGATGATTTCGTAATAATTGTTTTTGGTTATTATAAGAGTACGGTTTTCAGATGTCAGATATCAATATAAAGAGAAAGAGAAAAAGACCGAGGACAACTCAATTGAGGCAAGACCTCAGAAAATCTGTAAGTTTTCTAATATCTAAAGTTTTAAACTTGATCTTCTGAATATTTGAACATTTATTTTATTTCAGTTGGAAACGGCGATTTTGGCCCCGAAATCCAGCATCCTCCATCTTTTTTCGATATCAGAGACACAGTACACGGCAAATCTGTTCGAAGTGATAAAAAATACTGAATTGGGAAATGCGGAAAAATACCTCCATTTGTCCACTTTCGGCTACAAATCTCTCAACAATAAGACGAGAATTTTTACCATTTGTGGGGAACTTTCGAGTAAACCAGAGGATTTGGAGATTTCTTTCCAGAGAAAATTGAGAACAAGGGTATTCGACACGATCGCTTTCGTGGTAAGTTTCATATTTATTTTTTAAGTAAGCAAAAATTATTTTTATCCAATTTCGGAAGCTCTCATGATAATATAGATCCGGATTTCACGTGCTATATATCATCGGAAAATTTTTGAAATCCTTTTTGAGATAATTTTATAGAAAATTTGTGAATTCCTGCATTATGATCGTGTTTTTTAGGATAACTTACCGTTGTTGTGTACGAAAGAACGACTTTGGAGAAGAGCAGCTCTTTTCGGCACTGTCGTGGACGTCCATCTTCCGAAGCCGAGGAAGGTTTTCCAGAAACAAGGAATGCTCAAAGGATCAATAAAAGTCGAACACGCCGGCTACGGCTTTGTGCAATTTACTTCTCCATATTCAGTTAAGAGGTTTTGTCGACGATATGCAGGAAATAGTCACCTTCGAAGACATCAAAAAAGAGGAAGGAAAATGAGGAAAACAAGATTAAGTAGAACTTTTTTAAATACAAGTAAGAACTCCCAAGAAGAAAATGCTAAAAATCACCACGAATCGAATTTCGAATGGTCAGAAAGCGGTTTGGAATCTGAAGTTGAATTGGCTCCTAGAAGGAAAAGAATATTGACTTTTAACATCAATATCAGAGAAATTCCTCCAGCAAACACAGTAGTCCAAGAATCAGGAACTTCTGGCAAAAAATTGAAGAAAATCCGAAGAAAGAGATCTTTGAAATCCGGAAGTGTGAGTTTGAGGAGGTTATTCCGGATGATCCAAGTTTTCCCTTTGTAAGTTTTCCAAAATTAGTGTGTGAAAATAATTGACTTAAACTTTTCAGGAGAGCCTATAAGAAACTGAAAAAAGAATACTACCGTTTGAAGAGACAAACTCGTCAAGTCTATTCTGTGGAGCTAGCTCAGCAGAAGGAAGAAGAATCTGATTAATATGGGTATTATGATGATCGTCATTGTGGAATTAATTTAGAAAGGAATCTGATGTTAAAAGTGTTCATGGAAGCCTTTGTGGAATTATCTCAAAAGAATCAGGGATCTGATGTAAATATTGTTCATGAAGATCTGTTGTGAAACTGTTTCTCATGGAAAATTTCATGTGAATAATGCTCAATATTTTCGAAAGCATTTTATAAAAAATGAAACTAATAAAGTACTTTTAAAATGGAGCCAATATAAATATCTCTGTTAAAAATAAAACTGACCTTTTGTTGGCTTAGTTGTTCGGCGAGTCGAGTTCTGACTTGCTCATGTTCTTCTTCAAAAGCAAGAAGTTGTTGATGATGACTTCTCGAAAGTTCTTCTATTTCTTTGTTTTTTTCTTCTTTAATTCTTCTTATTTCATTCATCTTTTCAACTTTTAATCTTGTCTCAACTTGGACGACAGAAAACTTGAAATCCGACTGAGCTCGGAATTTTTCGGTTTCAATATCGAGAATTAGGTTTTTTAACTTTTCATCTTTAAGTCGGAGTTTTTCATTAGCTTCTCTTTTTCCCAGCTTAGGGTCCACTTGGATCCCCTTGTTACGACATTCCAAAATTCCTGGGCTTTTAGAAATATTTTGGGATACTGTAGAGTCGACATTTGGAAAATTAATTTCTTTGGAATCTACTTCGACCCCCTCACTACAATGTTTCAACAACTCTGAGTCCTCAAAAAAATCCGTTTGGGTCCAAAAATCTTGGGATACTGTAGAATTAAATTTCAAAAACTTAATTTGTTTTTTTAAAAGTGAAATTTCCTCGATAAAATTTGTTTTCATCTTCTGCATTTTTTTCTCAATTAAAGAATTATGAAAAATATTTTTCTCTAAATCATTTTTTGTTATTTGCCAAAATTGATTTAATTTCTCTATTTCCATTTCTTTTAGATTTCTATTATTCTTAATTAAATTTAATTCATTTCTTAAATTATCAATTTCTTTTTTGGATTTATCATTTTCTAAATTTAATGATTCAATTTTTTTGAGATTTAATTCTTTTTCTTTTTGAAGTCGAACTTCGTTAATTTTCTGACCTTGGAAATTTTCGACTTTTGAAGTTTTTGGTTGCTAAAAATTTAGAAATAGAAAAATTTAAGAAATTAAAAATTACAGTTTTTGTTTCATTTTCGGATTTCTTGGCTTTCATGACCGACTTTGGCTTTTTTAATTTCTTCGAAGAAGATTCTGGAGGATTCGGGGAAGGCGTCTTGATGGGGGTCTGGATGGATGTTGGAATAGAGACCCTGGTCGTCGTTGGAACAGTCGACGAGGAAGACGATTTCCCGATTTTTTGAAACGGCATTTTCAATTCAAACTGAAATTTATTTCTTTAATTAAAAATATAATAAAGTTTTATTTTTTAAATAAGATTAAAACTAACGGCTTAAAATTCTTGAAACAAAATGCCGAATTACAACTAAAATTCGGATTTCTTTCTAGACTGCAACTTTCCGGAAATAATTCTGATTTTTCCAGTCAAATGAATTCCTTCTTTTTTGGTCTTTGATAGAGAATTTTATTCTTACAAACACTCATTTCAATTAAAGTAAACTAAAAATATTAAATTTGTGCAAAAGTAATCTTCTTCGATGGAAAAACTAGACGTCTGTACCTTGTTTTTTAGTATGAAACTTATAGGATCTTACTGTAATCCCTTTTCCTTATACATTTTAAGTACAATTAAAATAAGGATAAGGGATAATTCTGAACAAGATCCATTTATCGAGAATTTTGAGACAAAGTATTTTCCTGTGATTCTACAAGTCGACCGAACAAGGAGAGAAAGTATTGGGACACCATGTACCTGGGGATTTTTGCGATGCCGACTTCAAACCAACAAGATGTCGAATTCAACTTATTAAAGATTATCCATCAAACATACAGTACCTTGGAGATTATTGGGGTTTCTCGAAATTCCAGTCAATCCTACAGGTCAAATTTCTTCCACCTTTTTCCTTCAATACAACAAATACAAATCTCGAATCCAGGACTACACGGATTGCTCTTAGACCATTTCAACCAAATTAGTTTTTAGTTTTAAAAACAAGATTTTTTGCAAAGGAATTTTAGGATTATACAGTCAGTTGTTTTGCAAATTAAACACTTTCTTCACCTGTTTAATATTATTTAACATTATCCCGTGAATTTGTGAAAGATTTGTAAAAATTAAACTTTCTCGCTACATTTAATATTCATCTGGTCGAGTTGATTCGGGGGTTGTCTGATTCCCAGAGTAGTTTCTTTCACCAGAGCATTTAACGAAAAGAGATTGAACATGTCGATGATTTGCAGCGACTCATTCTTTTTGGCTGCCACTTTCTGAAATTAATTTTAATTAGTGAGTGTAAAGGTAATTAAAAATAAAAGTTCAGAGAACAATTAATAAAGAGTTTCATAACTCACCCTTATTGTTGGTATTCTCAGTAATATAGCACTATATCTTTCTGACGCTTCGTAAGGTTCATATTTACTACTGATATGTTTAAACAGGGCAGAGATAAACTTCTTCTGTTCTATCGCGACATTCCTTTGACTGGCTGAATCCAATCCGTCTGTATCTAAAACAAGGAAAAATCAAAAACTATTTCGAAATAAACTATCACAATATCCTAAATACTTCGAAAATGTCACAAAAAACAAACCCGGATCAAAGAACATTATCGCTTGAAGTGTTGCAAACTCTACAGTACTTATATTAAGTCTTCTGAAAGGCTTCATGACATAGTCTATCATCACTGCCATCACCGGAGTAAGTCCACTCAGATTCCCTACAGTAGGATAATGGACTGTCGGAGGGACGTCCACCACGGATCTCACACCTGTTTGGATACATGAGTTTCCGTCTTTTATGAGTTCCGGGTCAAAAAAAGCATGCACACTCGGAGGGAAAAACTCCGCAGCGTTGTTTGATCCTGGTATTGCACTCGTACAAGATGCTAATTCTCCTTCAATTCTCGAGCTCTCTTGACTTTCTTTTTCTTCTGAGGAAAGATTCGATGATGAATCCGGACTTTGATCCAATTCCTCTTTTATCAATTTTGATCCACAGCAGTCTTCTTTGTGTTCGGGAGTACGGAAGGCTTCACACATGATCATATAGGAACTCGCGTGATTCGTTATCAGAGCAACCTAAACAGTAAACATATTTTTAATGTTAATATTTAGAATGTCGGTTTTCAATTTGAAAGATATTAAGAAAGCGTGAATTTTTTATAAAATAAGCATTAATCTCTAATTTGAATGTACCGAAAATACACATGAATTTTTAATTTGAATAGAGATCTTTGTTTTAGAGATTATCAGAAAATAATTCAAAACCATATTTCAATTTATTTTTTAAATGAAATAAGTGGATTATACACTTTATAATATATATAGTTATCGAAAATTTTTTTCTCCTTTATTGAAGCACCAAATTTTAGTCCATTTCGAATTAAATAAGCAGATTATGGATTTTCCTAAAGTACAAAGTATCGTATTATCCGTCGAAAAAATTCGTATTCGTCACTCAAACATCATGTTTCGACACTTGAAATTAGAAAAAGTAATTTCCGACTCGTACATACTACAGTTTTTGGAATCTCAAAAGAAACACTAAACTCTAATATATTTCTCATCTGAGAAGAGAAACGTAATTTTTCGGGTACAAAGAACCATGTTATTAAGAACTTTTAATTTGCAAAAACGTCAGAAGCACTTACTCTGTCTGCATACGGAAGTTTTCTAAAAGCAAAAAATGTTTTTGCCCAGTCGATGTAAAGCGCAATTATCCGAGATCTCCAAAAGGGCATCCGATTATGTTCCTTACAGTCTGCCGGGGTGGCAATCGGGTCTGTTATCTGAAATTAATTCAATACGATTACGAAATACATCAAGCAAAAATACAAAAGTCATCTCAAATTGCACATAGGAAAATCATTCTAAAAATAAATCTAACAGACAGTCCTTAAAATGAACTTACTTTAGTACTAATAGGCTGATTAAATTTGCTCGGAGCAGCAAGGGCTTCATCAAGAGAAGCATACGGTTCAATCTTCCCGCGGCTCAACAATAGTGAGAAATTATTTTCTAGCTGTGCTAATCTCTCTAATAAAGGTTCATATCCAAGCTGAAATAACAATAATAGTAGAAAATAAAAAACAGTACTTTTAAAATAATTTCGAAATGAACTCGAATCTTCTAGAAACTCCGAAAATCATAGGTTTAACGTGAATCCAAAATTTGTAGGATTTTCGAAAATCCGAGGTTCTTTTTATCGGATTTTAGATCCTTGCAAATGTTTTCACGATAATCCAGAATTTCAGTTTTAAAAAAGGCAAAAACTCACTTTTGGATTAGGATTGTTCGGATCGGACTCTATCAAATCCATGCTATCTCCCATAAGACTGTGATCTTCTTCCCCAAAATCACTGACATCTTCATGGAATGAATCATTCTGAATCATCGACGAAGAGGTATTCCGTTCAGGAGACAAACTAGTACCCGCTTTTCCTTTTCTTCTGGTCCTCTTCGTGTATCCTATCCTGTCCCTGTCGTTCTGGATCGCGTTTTTGTTCATCCCTACTTCTAGGCACTTCCTGAATCTGCAGTGTCTACAGGCACATCTGACATCTTTATTAACAGGGCAGTTCCCGTTCCCGATACATGCGAATGTTCTGTTGTTCTGAAAAGAAGTATAAGAATATACACATATATACATATATAGAACTGTATTATTACAGAAATAAAAACAAGAATTTCTAGAATCTCCGGTTTCGTTTGATTCAGAAAGATTTTTACTTAAATATGTGAAACCTACAACAACGGCCCGTCTGAAGAAAGTCTTGCACCCTGAGCAGCTGGCCACTGTAAGGTTCTATGTCAATTGGGGCAAATACCGATGAAACTTACCATTGTAGTGGTTTCCTGTCGCTAGATCCTCGCAAACGATACACAAGGTACCTACAAAATAAACATTGTTCAAATATTGATTGAAGCAAAAACTGAGAAACAGAATCGATATGGAAGTTTAAGAACATATAAACAATTTATATGAAGTAATTTTGAGAGTATATGTGAGTAGTTGTAAAAAGCCCAAAGTTATGTGTCAATGTTTTATATCAAATAGGTCTTGAAAATATATAAACTTTGCATAAAAAGATACTCAGACATCCATAAATGCAGATACAAACATACGCATGTAACTGATAGGAAATTTCTTTGAAATATACAATTGGTGAAAGCAAAAACGAACCTGGAGGTAGTTTTTCATTGCTGTTGGCCATCTTCTTCGTTAGAAAATAACTTCGATCAAAATCAGGCTTCGGGCCTCGACTTTTCAGGAAGTCGAGACCACTAACAGCTGCCTGGAACCATGGATCCATATACATAAGTTCGGAAAATACGATTCACAATTCAAAAGTAAATTTCATACGAATTTCGAAAATAACATTTCTATATAAACCTCAGAGAATAATTTCACGAACAGTCTTAAAAGCGGATTGACCACGCCTCAGAAGATAAATCGGATTTTCTTAGTCAATTTCTGGATTAAATTAGAAACTATGAAAAGTAAAAAAATAAGAATTTAAGAATCGATTTAAACAGGAAAAATCGAATAGAAATCTGCCATTCCAAACTTTACGTGATAAACAGAAATTCTGTCCTGAAGGTAGATGTGAAAGCTCTTTTTCTGTATTAACACGAGCGAAGACAATTTTACTTCTCTTTTTCAAACAAAACAGGAAAGCCGCTCAGCTGGCTGGTTCGTCTGGCCAAAAGACCGAGCGAATTTTCGTGAAGAGACCTAAAAACAACTTTCCTTCATCGATTCTTTCAATTATCGATTAAAGTGACGAATCTGTTCATATTTTGCATCAATGTCATCTGTCAGATCTGGAGGATACCATGTTAGACATATAAAGAAGTAAAAAAGTAGAGAAAAGTCATTTTTGAAGAAAGTTCTAGAAAAAAAGAATTCTTTCGTTATCGAAAGTTCTAGAAAAATCCGGCGCTCCGAGACCGTCTGTTCCTTTCACTTTCGTTTTCCGTCTCGCCTTATTAAATGATTTTTATTCGTCATCGTTTTTGTTTTGTTAATTTCAGATATACTTTCCTAAGATGATCCGTGTAGAAAAATTCAGATTTCATTTACGCTTTTGGTTAATTTCGGGAATTCGTTTTTTATCGTTCTGTTGTAAAATTTTTAATTTTCTCGATTTCGACATTGTAATTTCTGTTAATTCACTCGTAATGCTGTCTTATTTGTAGCCTGTATCCTGTCTTTGCGTGTCTTCTGTGGTTTTCCGGGGTTTCGATATATAGATTTTCGAGAATTTACTGCCATAAATCTTATAGTGCACATTCCATGTTTCATAAGACTCCTGCAATCTGTGTAACGTTAACTTTTCGTAATTTCATGAGTTGCCTTTCTGAACGTTTTCCGTGAACTTTCGCGAATTCGATATGTGGGTTTCTGATTTCCTGTTTTCAGTGGTTTCTTTGTCACAACTTGCAATGGAGTCCGACTTGTTTGATTTACTAGGAGGCCAAGGAGGTGGTGGACTTTTTGGTCATGCATTTGGTTCTCCCTTTGGTGGACGATCTCGACCTCGTAAGGCTCAAACCACCGCTCACCCTCTGAATCTGGCGTTGGAAGACTTGTACAAGGGAAAGAAGACGAAGATCCAAGTCACGAGAAAAGTTCTCTGCAGTGGTTGTAAGGGGTGAGTAGATTTTCACATGGGTTTCGCGAATTTCCGTGTGAACTTTGTGAATTTTTACATAAATTTCGCCAAATCTGAGATTCTGTTTTTCAGCGCCGGAGGGAAAAATGGAATGTCATCGGAGTGCCGGAAATGTGGAGGGAGAGGAAGAGTGATGGCGACACGTATGGTCGGACCTGGAATGATCCAGCAATCCGTCCAAGCTTGTCCAGAATGCAAAGGAGAGGGATCTACGATCCCCGAAGAAGATAAATGCAAAACTTGTAGTGGAAACAAGACTATCACAGAAAAGAAAACATTGGATGTGAACGTCACTCCAGGAATGCGTGACGGTCAGAAGATTGTTTTCCAAGGAGAAGGAGATCACGAACCTGGTATCGAACCAGGTGATGTTGTTTTAGTCGTTCAGTGCAAAGATCACGAAACCTTCACAAGAAAAGGTGATGACTTGTTTGTGCAAAAGAAAATATCGTTAGCAGATGCTCTTTGTGGATATACCTGTGTTCTGGAACACCTTGATGGAAGAAACCTGGTGATCAAAACTTCTCCCGGCGAGGTCATTGAACCTGAGTGTGTCAGGGGCGTGATGGGAGAAGGTATGCCGATCCCGAATAAGACGGAAAATGGAAACCTCTATATTTTGTTTGATGTTAAAATGCCATCTAATCATTTCTTAGAAGATGAAAGCCGTTATAAGGTTAGTTCTTGCAAAAGTTGGCAGAAAGATAATGTTCTCGAGACTTTGTGTTGGTAGAAATTAATTTATTCGTTTTAGCGTTTGGAAGAAGCTTTGCCAGCCAAACCAGTCACAAAACCGTTGGGAGAAGAAGTTTCTCTTCACGACTTTGATGAACGGCGGTACAACGGAGATAATGCGCGTCGTGAGGCTTACCATGGTGACGACAGTGACGACGAAATGGGAGGACCGAGAGGTCACGGAGTTCAATGCGCCCAACAATAAAAATATCGACTTTCATCTGCAGGGCTGAGGAATCTTTCCGAAAGCTTTCTGTCTGAAACCGGGTTGAAGAACGGTCATCTGATCGATCCGATGTTGGACTAAATTTCCTTTAATTGACTATGATTTATGAAATTGTTCTTGTATCTGCTATGGATTTAGATTTGATTTCTTGTTCTTTCAGCTCGCTTAGTGAAGGGAAATGAAGCGACTAAAAATGGAGAAAGTTGTTTTTTTAAGTGTTTTTCCAAGGAAAATTGGCCACTCGAGGGTCATTGGAGTTGATCCGGAGCTGTTTATAAAAAGGAGGAATTTTGTAGTTTTAAAAACTGATATCGAAAGGGAAAGGAATGAAAGTTTTGGGAGTGTTTATTCTTGTTCTTGGGTTGTCGTCTGGGCAGTATTACCAGATGCCGTACTATCAACCGTATCCTGCAACGAATTATCTTCCGTCGAACGCAGTGATGCCAGGATATTACATAGTGGCGGCTCCAGCGTACAGACCAGGTTGGAGATGTGTTAAATGTAATAATATAGGAGTTCAAGTTGCTGAGATGAATCCGGAGTACTTGCCGGCTCAGACTCCTTTTGCCGCACAGCCTCAGCCGACGTTTGTGGTACAACCCGGGGGCCCTATGGAGTACCCTACTTACAGACCCGTGGCTCCTCCTCCGAATTTCGGATTTCCGTATTTGAAAAACAAGAAATCTATAAAACATTGATTTTCTGCTCCGCTTTTTGTCGAAATTGTAGACTCGAATAAATTACACTTATTAAAATAGGAAATTGTCACGAAATTGTCTCAACACGAATTTCCGGAATTCTTTATTTTTGTTTTGGGGATTTCGTTAGATTCCAGGAGATTCTAAATTTGACTTCTAGAGCATTAAAATTTCACATCAAATTGGAAGAAAGTTTCAAATAATGTGAATAGAAAACAAACACTTATGAAATTGTCTCCGCAAAGATTCCGGAAGGTTTCAAAATTCTTGGTTTTTGATGTTCGGTCGGAAGTTGTTATTCTGAAAATCAGAAATCGGAATTACTACGGAATTTTCTCAACACAAATTTCCGGGGACTTTCGGAATTCTTAATTTAGGTTTTTGATGCACTTTTTCTTTTAGTTCTGGAGGGGTCTAAATTTAATTATTTCTCAATACGGATTTCGTATCAAATTGGCAAAATATTCTAAAAAATATTGTTACAAAAACTAAAAACTTATGGAAAACCTCGATGCAAACTTTCAGAATATTCCATAATCTTTGATTTCAGATTTCCGTTTAAAAATAGAATTACCGAGAAATTAAACATTAGCCTTCTTAAGAAAATCTTGACACGAATTTCCAGAAGCTTTTAAAAACTTCCTGAATTCTCGATTTCAGACACTGTCGGGAAAGATTACAGAAAATTCTGACTTTTAATTCCCGAAAAACGTTCTCCAAACATCTTATAAAAGGCCGTTACTTTTAATCTTCGAAAAAGTTACTCTTCATCGTTGACTTCTGAACTTAATGAACCCAATAAATTAACTTTTAATGAAAGCAGAATTAGAAAAATTAAAATCCATACAGCACGTGCTTTAATGTTTAAACTTTAATGCAAGGAAATCCAAGCCGGTTAATCCCATTGGATAAACGTGGCCAGACCTCTTCTTGCCATACTTCCTCTTTCATAGCCATGGTTTCCATTTTTCCGAGAGCATTAAAGTTCAAAAATCGCCCGGAACGCAACAATCCAAAGAGTTGGTCGGAAATCAATATTGGTCAATATAGGACGTCACTTAAATTTATTTTTATCTGACATTAAAACCTCGAACTTTTCTTCGCAGCTATTTAAAAAAGTTCAAAGCTTCACTTTTTCTGCAAATTAATCATTGTTTTAAGGATCTAAGTCCTGATTTCTTTAGCTTCATTTTTAACTTACAAAGTAAATTTCTTTTGATTTTATTTTCCAATTTCCCAAGTTTCCGAAGAGAGCAATTTTTCATTCATATTCTTGTAATAATATTACAGAATAATAAAAATCACCTGTTGGCCAATAATAATCCACAAAAAACACAAGTAAATGGACAACATCCACCGATTGATAGTCATAAAAAACAAGAAATCTGCAACAATTAGGAACAACCCAGAAATCTATCGACCAGCTTTACGGTGGAAATGAAAAAATTATCAAAGACTTGCGGACCAAGCAATTTCCAAATCTTCGTATAACTACGTCGACATTTTGGGTAGCTTATCCACAAACTCCGGATTCTTCATCTCCTCCTTGATCACATCGAGCCCGCCGAGGAATTCCCCATCGAGGTAGAGTTGAGGATACGTCGGCCAGTCAGAATAAACCTTGAGACCTTCTCTGACGGCGTTATCCTGCAGAATATCGAAAGTCCAGTAATCCACATTCAATCCATTCAAGAGATCGATTATCTGCCTCGAGAAACCTGCAAAAGTAATTAAATGGGTTAAACAACATTTGTGTAGGAATCAATGTAAAATCTGCGTATAGACAAAAAAAATCCACACACGAGTATGTCCATTTGCGAACTATTGTGGGATTTATGTAATAGAGTTGATATATGAACTTAAAGAATTACCGCATCTGGGTTGATATCTGTCGCCTTTCATGAACAACGTAACTCTGGCGGTATTAATTAGACGCTTCAGCCTGTTATTGAGCTCTTCTGTGGTTTCTGCTTCTGCGGGTTTCGGGACACCTTCTGTCGTGTGCTTCATAATCAAAGTCTTCAAGTCCGTAGGGTGGAATCCATGGATTTTGTCGACCTCTTTACCATCCTGGAAAGTGATGAAATAGTGATTACAGGAAGTGGTAACATACTTTGAAAAAAACGACTGTCGGAGCAGCAGTCACGCCGCATTGCAAAGAAGCTTCGGGGACCTCTTCTGCTTCGACAACTGCAACATTGAAAGATCCCTTGGCCTCGGAAACAAGGACTTCGAAAATCTCGTTCAACTGCCCACAGGCTGATGCCCAACTAGCAGAAAAATGCACCAGATTCACTCTGAAACAATCGATAATAATCAATTTTTTAAAAATCAAAGACCACATCAGATGACTGCCTGATAAACAAACAGGATAGATCGATGGTCCGTAATTTTTATATGAAAACTTACCCAGGTTGACGAGTATAGGTGTCAAACTCGGATTTGTTTGTTAGATGCTTCAAAGGCATTTTTCAACACGAAAGGTTCGATAGAATAATGTTCTACCGATTGTAAGAGTGACCTCGGCAGCAGTTTTCAAAATCTGAAAAAGAACGAGAGTAAAGCACCACACCGACAACAGAACGAGCAAGGCAGCCCTGCCCCGTGAGCGGACGAAAGAAAGGAGTGATCTTCGAGCTCTTGGCGGAAAGCCAGTCAAATGGAGAAGAAAAGAGGATTCGTGCCGAGACGCAGGAATTTTCGTGGTCAAAAAACACTTCTTACTAATTTCCCCACAGTTAAGATAGGAAAGGAAGATTCGTACCGAGAGACGAGGTTTTGTGGGGTTCAGAGACAATTGTCTATTATTTCTTAACTTTTTTCGCCAGTCAGACAACAATAGAATTCATGCCGAGACACGAGATTTTACGTGGTCAAAAAACAGTTTTGTCTGTCTTTTTCGGTTTTTATTGCCAGTCAAATTACGAAACGTGGAAGATTCGTTCCAAGTAGTTTTACTCGATCAAAGACCAGTTTTATCTATTATTTTAGTTTTCGCCAGTCAAACTACAGGAGATATAGAATTCTTTCCGAGACACATGATCTTGTCTGACAGAAAATTTGTCCATTGTTCCAGTACCCTGTCGGTCAAATTACGAAAGATAAAATATTCCTTTCAAAACAGGACTTTGTTTGGCCAAAAAGTTCTGCTCGTTGTTTTCGAATTTTTCCCGGTTCAATTGCGCAAGATAGGAATTCATTTCGAGATGCAGGATTTTATTTGGTCAACAGATTGTTTTGACCACTTTCCCTCATTGCGCTTTGTTTTTCTTTGCGAAGTTTTTGAACAACATTGATCACAAAAGTACTTCTCCATAGTGATACAGAGTGAGATATTTTGAAACTACGGTGGAAGAAAATCTTCAATTTCTTTAATTCTAGATGTGAGCTGTCCGGATTTGTTGACGGATGATTCTCGAAATCTGACACTTTCACTTTTGCGCGTTTTTTATAATTTATAGGGTTTTCTTTTTCTTTGATTTCTCGTGCATCAAAGTTGTTCATTTCTTTGCCTTATGATAATTTCGGTTGATTAAAGTCTGTTTTTACCAAGTGACTAATGACGTCACCGAAGCTGATTCATATGAAGAACTTTTTAGTGCTTTTTTTAGAGTAGATGATTGAGGCATTAAATCGGGAACTAACTTCTTCGTGCTGAAAAAACTAGTTTTAATTCCTTTCGTGGTGAGAAATAACTCGTTTTAAACTTTCGCCTCAGGACTCACTTTAAGTTTTCCACTTCGAGAGACAAAGCGAAGTTCCTCCTGCTCAACTCACTTCGGGTTCTTCACGTTAGACTCGCTTTAGATATTCCTGTCGAGATTCACTTTAAACTTCTTGACAGGGCACAAATTACTTGAGGTTTTTTCATTTTGGGAAGTGAGTGTGGATAATTTGAAAAGAGCTCTTTTTTCTGATCTCATCGAAAACTCGATTGTTTTTTTGTTTACTACCTTTCAATGTCGTAAACCTTCCAATACTTTTTCTCTCAAAACGAAAAAATTTAAATTTCGACCTTAAACTTTAACTATCAACTTTGTTAAAAAAGGGACAGAGAGTTTTGAAGGTCTTCTAGTTGCTACAAATCTGTCGACCAATTTGCTTTGCGCAGTTTTCGTCCGATATGCGAAAAGAAATAAAATTGAACCAAAATAGTAGGCTGTCGTTTGTGCTGATCGGTTTTCGCTTTGCGGGGTTTTTCAAAGTCAGACAGGATTTACTAAAGCGATGGAACAAGCCTGTCGTTCTTCGATTTTGGCTAAACTGTCCTCTTTTGTACTGTCTTTCTTCATTTTGAGATTTCAGTTCCCCGGATTTTTTAAAACTTCTAATCTGATTTTTATTTCTTCCGGGTCATGATCGATTGTATAAAATAGAAACTTTAAATTGGTATATTTCTAAATAAAATAAAAACTACCTCTTATTAATCTTCAAATTTAGAAATTAAATCACATTTCATATTAATTCCTGTAATTTAGGAACTGTTAGAGTTGTACCAACTTTTATAACTTGAATGTCAGATTATATAGTTGTATTAATCTTCGCCATGAGTAGGTTCCCGTAATTTTCACCCTAGGAAGATACTTCCGGACTTGCTTCCTGTTTTTGTGGCTTTATGCCATTAGATTCTGTTTGCAGATTGGTCTCGTTATTGAGTTTCAGTTTCTATCTTAAAAATTCTGGATTTACATCATTGAACCTCATTTCTTAGAAATTTCTGACTTTATGTTGTTGATTTTTTTTTATTAAATTTCATTATTTAAGGAGTTCTAACCTTTTATTGTCAAATTTCATTACTCGAAAATTCCTGATTGGATTTTATTAAATTATATTAAAAATATTTATCTTGTTTCATTAAAAAGTTCTGATTTCACTTTATTGGATTCTAGATGTTTTACTTCCAAGTTCTATTTCTTGGAAGTTCCTCATCTTCTAAGTTCCTTTATCAAAACAGCTCGGCTTTTATATTATTAAATTTCACTTTTTTAAATGTCAGATTTCCTTACTGAATTTCTTTTTTACTTAGAAATTCCAGATTTTCTACCAATTTTTACTTCTTACTTGAAGATTGTTTTTGACATTGGATCTCGTTCTTTATTTGAGGAATAGGAAACTTTTGGGACTCCGGAGATTGTATTATTTGTGTGTCAGGATAGCGCTGAACTGGACAGAGCAGCCGAGTGGCCTCTCGTTTGTTCTCCTATTCCCTGTTTTCCATTCCCCTTTTTCCCCTATTCTCCGCTCAGGACTTTGGACCGATCGATTCGTCGCTCGTAGTTCTCTTGTTTCATTTTTTTGCTAGAATCTTCCAATTTGCCGGAAATAGTGATATTTATAGATAGATATTCTTTGTTATCATGATAGATCAACTAGATCTTCAAGTATCTGATGGGGAATTTCGAAAACATGGAAGTTCGTGAAGTTTCTCGCGATCTTGTAGACTTTTGGAAGAACTTTTAGAATTTTATGAAGATTTGAGTTTTTAATGAAATCCTGGAAGATCTCCAAGGATTCTACAAACTTTTTCAAATCTTTCCAGGAACTTTGGACTCTAGAACTTCATTTTGAGAAGAATTTTAAAATGTTTTGAAGTTTCTTTGAAAGAATATTTATTTTTAAACAATGTTATTTTGCATTCATTTTTATTTTTAATTTCCCTTGAAAAGGAATTTCCATGTGAAGAAAGTCACTTTTCTTTGAGAACCCACAATGGCTTTTTGGGTATTGAATTTGAGTTCGAAGTCGTCCCATTTTTCTGAAAAATTTTTGTTTCGAAAAATTTTGTTTCTCGAAGTCTATTGTCTTTCCGCGTTCCTCCAGGCGGTCCACTGCATTTATTTTTAAAGATTTTTAACTTTTTCGAATTTTCGACTTGAGGAATTTTTAAAATTTGAAATTCTGGCGGGTTTTCTGGATGGAAGTTATTCGAAATCCAAGTTTTAAAAAATATTGACTCAGTTTTCGAAATTAGTCATCTTTTTAAAGCTTTTCTCGACGTTTCGAAACTTTTGATCTTTCGAGATTACTTCGGAATCTAAGTTTTTCGTTTTCCAGGTTCTGCCAGTACCCGGTACCCCGAGCCGCGCCGACATGCGCGAGTTCAAAGTGGTCGTCCTCGGTTCAGGAGGCGTCGGAAAATCCGCGTTGACTGTCCAATTCGTCTCCAATAAATTTATGGAAAAGTATGATCCAACAATTGAAGATTTTTACAGAAAAGAAATTGAGGTACGTTTGAAATTGATATATGAACTTATTCGAGAATTAGTTTTTATATGATGTAGATTGTTTCAAGACTAAAGTTGATATATGGAAATCATATTAAATTTAGTGTTTATATGGTTCCATTTAAAATCAATATGTGAAATTTCTTTTCCAGGTCGATGGGCAGCCTTGTATGCTGGAAATTCTGGATACTGCTGGTACAGAACAGTTTGCTTCAATGAGAGACTTGTATATCAAAAATGGCCAAGGATTTGTTGTAGTTTACTCGATAACAAATCAACAGACTTTTCATGATATTCGAACAATGCGGGAACAAATAATCAGGGTGAAGGTGGGGATTTAAATATTTAACTTTTTTATCTTTTACTTTCTAGGGAACAGATCAAGTACCGATTTTGTTAGTGGGGAACAAATGTGATCTAGCTCCTCATAGACAAGTGAGGACAGAGGAAGGGTCCCAACTGGCAGAGTACTGGGGTTGTCCATTTGCGGAATGTTCAGCAAAATCGGCTCATAATGTTAATACTGTATTTGCAGAAATTGTTCGTGAAATTAATTACGTGCAGAATAATCGAGCGAAACAGCAAAATGGTTGTTGCACGATTTTATAATGGCTCAAGAAATCTCATGGCCTTATTTCCGATGACGAAAATCAAAAAAGTTATTCTTTTTTCTTCTTTTTTACCAAAGTTGAAGAAGTTTAAAATCGAAGTCTAGAACTTTTGTAAAAAACTTTTCATGTTGAGACGAAAATTCAAAATTTTCTCAAGGCGAAGAAATTCCAAGTTCTCTCAGCACGAGAAGGATTTAAAAGTAATTTGGATCCCAACACGGAAAGTTTAGATTTCGATCTCGAACTTGGACTATTGACTTTGGTAAAATGGAGTACTGACTTCGTATTTATGGATTCCTAAGTTATCCTTTGCCAAATTAACTTTGTCTAAATGTTTTCAGTATTCGGGTACTAGTTTATTATCCAAGGCTTCCTGCCATTATCTTTTCTTTTGGAATAAAAGAATAAAGAGAAGTTCTGCATTCTGGACATTGGAATAGGGGGTGGGAGTAGAGAGGAAGTGTAGTACAGGGAAAGTAATGTGGTGTTTTCTTTGAAGACGAAAATTGTAGTTCTCGACGTATTGATTTTTAGATTTACTCCAAAGAGAGTAGGGATAAAGAAACTTTGGATTAAGATCCATTAATCAACAGTTCTAGGGTGTTGAGTGTCTGAGAAGGGGTCTTGTAATTTTATATAAATAAATTACAAAAGAGATATGGACTCAAATTGGTTGAATATAAGGTACTTGGGGTTCTTGTGGTTTTTTATGGATACTTGAAATTGGATCTCTCTTCTGGAATTCTCAAAGACGAGCATTCATGAAGGCCATCAGAGGTTTCGTTTCCTTCTTTTCTCCCGAATCAATCTTCTGGATGGTACTGTAATGGTGGAATCTCGTGGATTTATATCTTCTAAAGATCTCAACAAGGAATTTTTGATAATTTTTAAAAGATTCTTCTTCAGGAATTTCAAGGGTTTTCTTCTTTACAAAAAAATCAGGAAATATGAATTTAAATTTTTTCGAAAACATTTTTTTAACAGTCTTTATGGAAATAAAAATGAAGTTAAAAGGAGGAGGGACGGAATTTGACTTCTCGAAAAACTCCATAAAAATATGGATTTTTGTGTACCTCCATTCAATTTCTTTTTTCTCCAAAACTTCGTCCGCTTTCTTCACCAGCAAAGAAACCATCAAATTCAGAAGTGTGATTACTGTAACTATGTAGTACACAGAAGTCAAGAATTCAACAGAAAGTTTCGTGACGTAATGATTCATGGGATTACCGTTGATCCCAGTATTTCCAACATGGATGCTATAGTCGATAGGACTCATGTACCCGAAGAAACCCCAGAAAAGATTCTTTACGGAAGTTACAACACTGAAAAAACCCAAATTCACATTTCGCTGAAGGGGATTCATAGTGGAAAAACCTACTCTGGAAAGGTTATACTGGCTTGGGACTTCCGACCATCGATCAAAGTGTAGTTCTCAGCATACGGTTGGAGAATGGTACTCAATCCGAGACCGAAAGAAACGATGACGATGCTCATGATCACGAAATAATTCACAACTTCTCCCACACATTTTCCAATAGAAATCTAAAAATCAAGTACAACAAATATTTCTATAAAGTTGTCTCAACATGAACTCCTAAATGATTGTAGAAAATTACCACAGTAGATCCGAAGTTTCGATGAAGTTGGATGTAGTAGAAAATCCTCCAAAAGGCCATAAGACAAGCAGCTCCAAAAAAGACATCATAGAGTACAACAGGATCATACGGTACCCAATGTTTTCGATGGAGGTCTTTCGGAAGAGGTGTGACTTTCATCATAATCCAGCAGAAAAACGAAATTACAAAAATATAGAGAAAAGCAAAATCGAACCTGAAAAATTACAAAGATTTTCAACAAGTTCACGTAACTTATGACTTAAAATAAATTTTAGGAGTAAAAATAAACTGACCATCTCCACCAAAGTTCGAAATACTTGGAAATTCCTCTTCTGGAGAATTCAAGGAATTCAGAAAGTATCTGACCGAAGATATAACTGAAGCAGTAAATTTCGAGATAAAATTCCAGATTTGTTCCCGGATGAAATCTCTTCATGAATCTCAGGGACAAAATACAGAGAAGAAAGACGATATAGGAAGTCATATTACTAATATATCTAGAAATTTCACTGTAACAATTAGAAATATTTCGAAATAAAATCTCAAAAGGTTTCATTGGATTATCAAAACTTGTAATTTTAAAAATGCAATTAAGTACAAATGAATAAAGTTAAAGAAAGCTAGAAAATAAATCATTCCTACCTTGCATATGGAATCTTGAAGCTCTTCACCAAGACTCCTCCAGAAGAAGCATGAAGTAAGGCCAAAATAGGATAAAGCAAAGTATGTCTGATGATCCTCCCGAAATCTCTGGAGATCTGACCCTTGCCCTCTGACCAGGCCCCCATCCACTTCGAAACCATCGTCATCTGGAGGTTCATGTGGCAGAGAAAGGGTTTCATGTGAGCATCTGCTGCCATCCGGACCCTGGGAAACGGGACTTCGGATTCGGACAAACTCGCTCCTTCTTTTTGTTCCAGAAGAAAATTCACTTCTTCCAGAGTTCTGCATTGTTGAATAATATCTCCGGAGAAAGCTTGGACTCTGGAAAGTAGAGCTGAGTAGATTTCCTGGAAAAGCAAAATAATTCGGTATATGGGAAGAAATTAATATACGAAAGCTACTGAATAGTTAGTTTTTACTTTGTGATCGCTGTCGGAAAGACATGACTCTAAATCCTTCGCCAGATTGATGGCAGCGAGAAGAGGATCTCTGGTGGCTAGCCAGAGGAAAGCGTCGCTCGAGATAGCTCGATAAGTATCCAAACGAAGTAGTTTTTTCTCAACCGAAAAAGCTGTCTTTCTGCAACTAGAACAGATGCCTAAAAACTTCACATATAAAAATTTGATATGTAGAAATTCCGTATATAAATATTTTAGTAAAAATCATTTACAATCAGGCTGATGAGGAAGGACGATTATGTGGTTCCTCAGGAGCAGACACTCGACGATGGAGAAGTTGTTGCAAAAACAAGCCAGCATCAGAGGACTCACGTGGGGAAGGAAAGCTTCTGAATTCCTGCAGCCACAGTATTCTTCTCCCGGAAACTCCGCAAAAAGTTGAAGAAGAAACTCAACGAGAGGTCTGCTGCCGACGAGGATGGACGTCAAGAGAGCTTCTTTCAGAGATTCTGCAGAGCTTCGGTCACAAAGAAGATCTACGAA
>VOSG01000292.1:32167-45597 GCA_009761265.1 Halicephalobus sp. NKZ332
ATAAGTTGAAAAGTGAATTTGAAATTGGTAAAAAGATATTCTAAAATTTTGTGGAATTTCTCATGGGAAACAGTGGATTAAAATGTTAATCGATTTTAGAGATTTACATACTCAATACAGATACTGTAGAACTCTATTGTAAGGTTTGTGATTTGTCGAGATTTTGTCAATAATTAGAAATTTGCAAATTGAATTTAATTATTTAAATAATTAAAAACCAGTGAATGTTTATTGTGAAATTAAATATTCATCTAGTACCCTCAATAATGATGTGATCTATGATCTTCGTCAAAAGCTCAAATGATTGTGTGTTCTTTCGTAGCAAATATATCGCATGGGAAATAAACCTTCAATAACGATACTGATCAAAAAGTTCATAGAAATTATCTATCAACTCTATTACGTCAAAGACTTTAATTGTATTTTTATGAGTCCCGATACCGAGATCATGCTTGTCAGACAAAAACATAAAGATCAACATGTCGGCACTCCTTTGCGGACACTCAGTAAAGGCCAACAACCAAATCATCTCGGATGTTGCTGTAGCTGATCAACTATGGAAACAATTTTCAATGCTTCCAATGATATTGCAATTAATCCCATGGAGAAAAAGATCACTTCCTTAAATGAAAACAGAATCAAATGTCATAAAGATTAAAAATACTGTTGTGAACTTATTGTGACACGGGTTCCCGGAGCCTACTCGACTCTTTCAAAATCCTTAATTCCAGATTTTCTTTGCAAGATTTTCAGTTGTATTTCGGAAGGGTACGGTTACTGTAAATAAAAATTTTGAAAAATAAAATCCTCCGCCAAAGTGATAGTATTCTAAACATCATTGTTTTGCAAACTAAATATACATATCATTATAGAATTGCTTCAACATGATTTTTCCAAGCTTTCTTGAAATTTAAAATCCATCGTTTCAAAAGTCCTTTCTGGATCCTGGAGGATATGTGATAAATTTAAAAAAATTTTTTTATAAAGTTATTTTAAATTATATCATCATCCAAGTTAACATTTTTCATTTTTATTTTGTTTAAAATTCCAAAGTGTCCAAAACACAATAGTGAATCAGGAATTTCCTGTAAATTCCGGAATTTTTTGTTTGATTTCCTGAGCACCAAAGAATAACCTTGGAATGTCAATCGTCCCTCGCCGGATTAAGATAAAGTTTATTTGTACTTTGACTCCGTGGTATTTTAGAGAGTCATCTCGTCTATCACTTACAGTAACCTACTTATGGATAAGCATATCGATTAATATGTTGGAAGTTCAAATTTAGATTTTAAATTTCCTAAACTTTAAGTTGCTCCTTTTTTTCGAAATATTTATTATTTGTAATCGATTTTGGGCCACACCAAATTTGTTTATCTCGATCGTAGCTCTTGAAAATTTAGAAATTAATTATCATCCACCAACGTCAAATTTGTTGATTGTAGATATGATCATTAATGCAACGATTAATATGAAAATTAATGTGGCTATTAATATGACGGTTGAGAACGAATAAGAATGATCAGCTTCCGGTGAGATCTTTAGGTGCGCCTTTTGAATCAACATTCATCTTTGCTTAAAGGACGATGAATTACTGTTAAGCGTGACTTTTTTTTATCAGTTATGACGTCAAAAAACAAATTCCTCCAGAGATTGAGGACCTGCAGGATTTCGAAATTCATTAAAAAGATTAACCCCACAAAATTTCGAAATTTTCGTAGGAATCAAAGATCTGCAAAGTTCCGAAATTTATAGAAAAATAACCATTCTAGAGTTAGTTCAAAATTTTTGAAATCAAGTAATGTGAGAGTTCATGTCGAGATCGTTTTATAACAATGTCAATTTTTATTTTTATTTTGTTATCATCTTGGATTTCAACTTTTAAATTAAGATTTTTGGAAATTTCTCGTTTCTATGTTCAAACATTCATTTCTGCAGTACCTTAAATACTGTATTGCCATCGATGTTGTAAAAATAATTTCCAAATTTCAAGATCGAATTAACGAAATAAATTAGTCATAAATAATTTGTAATTTTTCTGCGTCTTCCTGATAAGAGTTCTCAAGAGTATTTACGATTTTCCTCTATGTTTAAAGATACCCAATGATCCTCTTTACGCCAAAAAGGTTATCACTCACGTCGATGTGGAAATTCGCGATATAAAGGAAGTGACTTTTCGATGAAAAACAGTTTTTTACTCGTTATCTCTTTCTAGGCAGAATTCCAGACAATTTGTCCTGAATTTTGTGAAAAAGCTGCTGAATTCTTCCAATGGCTTTCTCAAGAAATAAGTTTCTTTTGAGATTTATTCTTATTACAGTATTACTGTTATTCATCATTACAATGTACCAGGCAGAAGCCAAGCCAGTTCTTAAAAAATGTAAGTTTTAAATTTAATCGGTGGTTACTGTAGAGGACCCAGGAGTAAGGAGTTGTACAAAAGGGCTAATGCACCGACAGTAGGATAGAAATAATACTTTACTACTCCATATTAATGTGTTGGTGTATGAAACACGATGTACCAACATATTGTATTAATATGTTGTGATGAAAAAAATACATCAATACATTATACAGTATGCGTCAGTTTGTGCGTGATGTGGCTTTTGTCTGAAATTTCAATTTGTTCTTCTACAATAGATTTGTTTCAAGATAAAAAAGTTTAATGATGAAAACAAAGGATAGTGATAACCTTATTTACAATAGACCATTTAACTACCACTCGGTTCTTTTATATCCTCTCGCAAAAAAACAACTTTCTTATAATTCCCGAAAGTTTCGCGATTATTAGTACTTCCGTGACAAACTTTGATTTCAATTAACTTAGTTCAATTTTAATCCTTGTGTTTACGTCACAGAGCAAACTTATTATATCAAAAAAGAGCACAGTTATTAATCACTAGGAGGTCTCCCGTGGCAGGATCCGGCTCGCGTTCCTTGGTACCACGTTCATAAAGTAAATAATTTCTGTTTGTTCTTATTGATATAAATTTCACTTCATAAAATTTCCTGATCAATAAGCTTGATTTTTGCAAAAAGGAAAAACAATGCTTCTTTGGAATTCAAAACAAATCGTGATGTTTTTATTTTTCTAATCAAAATAATGTTATCTTTGAAACTAGGTAATCTTTGATCAAAATCCCGTAACGAACGTGATTCTGCATAGAAACTGACACACTAGAGACTCAAAACGGATTGGAAATGAAGATTGACAGCTTACCGTTAAAGCGTCATTGAATGAGAAATAATGCATGTATGCATATTAATCAATGCATGAAAATAGTGGTTAGTGATACATCGGTGCGTAGAAAAAAGGCATTGATACATAATTTTAACACATTTGTGAATGAAATAATGTATTGATATAGCATATTAATATATCTATGTACGAAAAGTAGTTTATTGATATGTCATTAATCTATCAATAGGAAAAAATGTATCTTGGTGCACTGAATTCGCTTTCCTTTGCTGATATCACAGAACATGCATCCATTTATGTTATTGATTTATTTATGACCTTTCGACTTAAAAATTCCTTATATTACTACGGTATCTTTGTATTGTCTCCTTGATTAATAGCCCTGATTCCCGTCAGCTCATGACCTTTATCAGCTCCACCCAAAATTCCACAAAATCAGCTCTTTCTTTCAAGAATAATTTTTATTGCTTTCGGGAGCTTACTCAGAAATAAAATTCCATAAAAAATGATCCCCGAACACTAACTTTTTATTTTTTTGTTGTGAAAATAATTTTATCTTTCTTTCAGATGGTCGAAGTAGAAGAAATACAAAGGAACTTCAACGTCTTCTGATCCAGTTGATCGAAACAGAAAGCAACTTTGGAAGAGCGCTTCCAAGACCCGGTTAAAATAAAACAAAAAATTAATTAAAAATTAGTTGGGAAATTCTTTGATCTCAAATTATCGACTATGTTTTTCACTTTTTTCGTATATAATTGGGGATAAAAAAATTAAATACTATTTTTCAATTTCAAACTTTCAAATATATTTTTCATTTTTTTGTACATAATTTAAAAAAATTTGATCTCAAATTATCACTTTTTCCATTTTCTCTGTATATAAACAAAAATGAAAATATTTTGTTTTGTCTGTATATTGGAGTTCAAATAAATATTTTTAAATGAGAATTCTTTGAATACACTTTTTTTTTGAAAACAATTACACACACCGTCAATTGGCGTTTTTTGAGAACATCTGTTCTTCCTCGACTCACTCGTCAATGACAAAATGCAGATAATTTTGAGGAAAAACTCGGATAATTTTTTTCAAGGAACAAAGTTGGGTAAATTTGCAACGTTCATTCAAGTCAAAAAAACTCAACAAAAAAATTAAAAAACCACCCATCAGTTGTCAATCTAATTTTAACATCGACGAATATTTTTTTAGGGATTCGTTAACTTCTTCGTAATGTTTTTGTGATCTTTGAGCTACATTTCCGAACAACTCTGGATTAATCGTCAATTTCCCTTGGATCTTTGAAAGAAGGATTTTGTTGTTGGAGATGTGGACCATCTCGATTGTTGACGAACAAAGAGGTATCAAATCCGTAGGTGGATCCACGATCAGAAGAGGCTGAAACATTTTAATCTTATTTCATAAATCATTTCTTTAAATTAAAATGATTTTAATACTTTGGTAATATTTAAAAAAGACATTTTTGATTTTTATGACAAAAAAGTTACCTCCGTTTTTCCTCGAGGAATGTACAAAGCAAAAGAACTAAAGACCGGAGTTTCCTTCAAATTTAACTTCCTGACTTCATTATCCTTCACTGTTACCCTCGTGACATCGATCTGCTGCTCGTCTCTTTCCAACGTCTGGAGCCACTTGTATTCTACCTTGGGTATTCTGATTTGAAGCAGGACAGCGTTTAATCCTATCAACACCGCATCCATCATGAATCCTTCTGCGCTGAATATCTGTAAAAATATGTGAGATAATATTAACGGTAAGCAATTTACGGTAATGGTGAATCTCAGCTGGTATCGAAATGCCTCTTCTTCTGTCTGGAGTTCAGTTCTATTGAAAAAAACGTCTTTCTTTGTAAGGAAATCTAAGGTTGTCTTCACGGACTCGACAGCGGCCTGGAATGGATTATTATTGAAAAACTATCATTATAAAAGGTACAAAATTATTATAAATTCGTCTCGATGAAGGTTTCTGAGACATTTAGGTTTCTTGAATTTTCATATAGAAAAAAGTAAAAGTTATTTTCGATCCTGTTATAGAATATCTAGTTCTCTCATAAAAATCTCAGTACTCTTAATTCGAAATATTAGCTTAAAAGCCCTCCTGGAAGGTTATTTTTTGACAGAAAAACTTGAAAAATTACTTGTCCTTTTTTGTCCGAAGCTTCGACTTTGAACAACATCGTTTCACTGTCGTTGTTTCGTTGAAGAATCAGTCTTCCAGTAACAGACACCACGACATCACCACGTTCGACGATGACGGTCCTCTGTCTCTTCCAGTTTGTGCCTGGATAAATCCGGATTTCTCTGAATTGATCCAAGGATCTTCCATCAGGAAAGCTTTCGGCAAGAAGAAAACTGTCGAAAAAAGCAACCGGATCAGACTTCTTTAACACCGCTGCAGATGTCATATTGAGTGGTAGTATTGAGAAATATTGAAATCTGAAACGATAAAACTCGATATAAAAACTACGGAAAATAACGAAAGATCACATCTGGAAACAATAAAAAAATAGAAATGCAAAATCGGGGGTAGATCGACGTCAGATCCATATGGTTGCAGTTAGAGAAATGAAAAAATCAAATTAAAAAAGATGAACTTGGAAAAAGCTTATAAAAAATCTCTCAACCAACATGTTCGGTCGCGTCCATTGTCAAAAGGAATAGGATACCAATCACTCTGACTTTTTTGGAAATTGTTTAAGTTTTTTATTAATCTATAAAAATTTAACAATAAAGGAAGAAATAAAAAGCTTAGGAAATAGGACAAGTTTAGAGAAAATCTATTAGAAAGCTTGATCATGAATATCTTCAACGGTATCAATTTTCGAAGAGAACAAGACGCCAATTGCCCTGATCTTTCGAAAACGATTTAAACTCTTGTCATTACTTTGTATAAGATCCCAAATATTAAATGAATAAAGTACATTTACAGAATATTTAATATTAACCTTTCCAACCATATTAATTTCCAAAAAGAATGAATTACCGATAAGTTTGTGATTTTTTAGTTATTATACTTTTTTTATTTAATTTTGTATTTATTATTTAAATTTGCTTTCGCTATTTCTCATTGGGTTCCTTTCTAAATTCTTTTACCTGAAGACATCGAAAACAATTTGCCCTTTCATTTTGCATAACCTCGGGAAAAATCCAGACAAACCAGGATCAGTTGTCGCATTTTCCCGGAGGCGGCACTGAGACAACTGGCTGTATCCCTGGATACATCCCTTTGGATATATCCATTCCCAAGACCCTTTGATCCAATGTTAAACTTTCGCCTACGGCAGTGGGTCCCTTGATGAATGAATTCTATAGAGAAAAGGAGCAAGAGAAAGAGAGGATTTTAAAAATGCCCGTGGGGGCGGATGGATCCAGGGGGAAACGTTGTCCCGAGAAAGCTGCAAGTCAGTCCGATCCGAGCTTTTTCTTCTTTTTAAGTTTATGTTTTGCTTGATCTTTGCGGTTAAACTTTAATTCCTTGATTTATACCAGAAATTGCAATATTATTTTTTATTTTAGAGAGCCACAGTAGTTTCAGTTTCATTTTTAATTGAAAAAATTACAGTAATTTTGGTTTTAACTTAAAAAAATTGCAATAATTTAAATTTTTTAAAAAATAACTGTAATTTCTTTTTTTATTTTATTGTATAAAAGTAAGTATTTTTTAGTTCCTTTTAGAAAACAAATATTTTTAGCTTTATTTCGAATTTAAAATAATTAATTTTAGAATTTGTGTTTTACAATAGGGAATTTTGGACAATTACTGTAGACATTAAGTTTCGAGTTTCTTTCGTAACAAGATATTTTTAAACCGTTAATATGCGAGGATTACTGTAGAGGTTGAATTTTGAAACTTTCCATTACCAGTTATTTTTAAGCCATTAATATCCATGTTACTGTAGAAATTAAATTCCAAATTTCCTTCGTGACATAATTTTGAACTATTAATAGACAAGACTCACTGTAGGTAATCAACGTCCGAGAATCCGTAACCATGTCTGACGAAGAAGAACAGTACGAAGGTGAAGACGAAGAAGAATACGAAGATGAAGAAGAAGGAGATGAAAATGCCGAACCCGAAAAGACTGAAAAGCCCGCGGCTCCGGAACCTGTGGAGGAGAAGAAACCCGAAAGTGCTCTCTCTCCCGCTGCCGCTGCCCGTGCCACATCCCCTGGTCTGAAGAGCCCGACCCCCGGCCGTTCCTTCGAACCCCCGAAGCCCCCCAAGTCTGTTCAGCGCCGTAATGAACTCTATGGAGGCGGAAAGCCGTCGAAGTTCGACAAAGAGACCTTGATGAGATCAGAAGGTATCATCCCCATCCAAGCTGGTTCCAACAAGTATGCTTCCCAAAAAGGTATGACTGGTTTCGGTCGTCCTCGTGACGTCATCGACAAGGTCAAGTCTGAGAACCTCAAGGAAATCACTGATGAAAAGAAAATCGAATCTCTGAAAGGCTCCACTTGGCTCCAGTCCGGAACCAACAAGTTCGCTTCCCAGAAGGGACAATCTGCTTTCGGTGCTGTCCGTGATGTCAACTACAAGACCAAGGGAACCGGAGGAGCTTCAGAAGTTCCAGAAGAGAAGGCCAGAGCTTCCGATGGAATCGTCCCCCTCCAATCAGGAACCAACAAGCTCGCCTCTCAGGCAGGAATGACTGGCATCGGCATGCCCAGAATCGTCGATGGTGAGTGCCTTTGTTAGATTGATATCGAAACTAAGTTATCATATTTCATAAGAAACAAAATTCTAGAATACTTGATTCTGAGATTTTTTACAGAATCCAAGGAGCCCTAGAAATTCTCTCTGAATTCTAGGATCTTTTATGGAATTGTGTTTTCTGAAAAAGCGTATTTCAGTGAGAAAGACATCAGATCAAGACCGTGATTCTCAGGGATTCATCCACCTCCAGATGGGCACGAACCGCTTTGCCAACCAATCCGGAATGACGGGCTTCGGTATGCCTAGACTGACCTTCACGAAATACAAGGACGAAGTTCGTGGAGAAATGCCCCACGACGAATCCTCGACCTCTCGACAGACTTCTGGATGGAGAGATGGCGCTTCCCAAGCCGGCATGTCCGGATTCGGAGCCTTCCGTAACACCACTGTCTCCTTGCTTCAAGCCCAGGATCAACGCTCTCAAGGCATGATCCCCTACCAAATGGGTGTCAACTTCCTCGACAGCCAGGCAGGAAAAACTGGTTTCGGTATGCCGAGACAGGTCTTCACCCCATACGTCGACGACGGCCACGAGGAGCTTCCGGCCGACATCGCTCGTCGTCCTGATGTTCCTTTCTGGTCCGGCGCCTTCGAACCCGAATTTGCCAACCAGACGGGCATGACCGGATTCGGTACCCCAAGAGACGTCAAAGGAGAATATGTCCGCCGAATGTGGTAACTGCCAATTAACAACTTTCCTCCAACAGTAATCAATTCTAATTTTTATCAACTATAGAAAGTCAGTTTTAGTAAATTTTCTAAAAAATAAATTTGGATTCATTTACACGTGTCCTTCGGATTAGTGGATTTCTTTGAGTTCCTGGGTTTCCTCAGGCCCTGATCTTTCTAGTCGAGCTAAGGATCTCTTGGACACGGGTAAATCGTCCATCAACGGCTGACCTCTGGTTTCCGGGACACTGAAGTGGAAGAACAGCATGTCTGTGATCGCGAGGACTCCCATCACGAAGTACGGCAAGGGGCCCCAGAATTCAGCAAGCAGGAAGAGCTGAGGTGACAGAACGACCGCCACCCTGGTCTGCAATTGGGCGAAAGAAAACGCCAAAGTTCTGATGCAAGTCGGGAAAAGTTCTCCGGTAGCGACTCCGTTGGACAAGTACAGCTGAGACGAAGCAGCAATCACGGATACTGTCAACCACCGGATAACACCTGCATATTCGTGTTCCAGGCTGAATACATATAATCCACCAATCGTGAATACTGCAAAGATGACTTCCACCCAAGCACCAAAGTGGATCATCTTTCTGCCCAGCCAAGTGAACTTGAAATCGAGGAAGGCTACTACGATATTGACGGAGTATCTCAGGAGCCCGGTGATAACAGTATTGAGGTAGATGGACCCTGAGAGTTTCTCCATATTGAACAGCAGACCGTAGTTAACGAGAGAAGTCACGAAACTATAATGCAGAATGAAACATCAATAAATAAATGCAAGTACTTACTAACTCAAACTGACAGCCAGCGTGTATCTGAACAAAGTCCATGTGGAGAAGAGATGGAAGTAGGTGTACTTCTTCGAGCGCTTCTTGGAATTTTCAAAGGCCTAAAGTAGTACAAGTATTTAATAGTAGTTTTATTTTCAATAAGAATCTTCTTCATCTATTTTTGATAAGAAAGCTTACGTTTTTCTCCTTGTCCAAGATTTCAGAAAGGACAGTATTGTCACATTCCCTTCCATCTATCCGACAGATCCTCTCGATAACTTTTTTGGCTTCTTCTGTCTTTCCTTTTCTGACAAGGAACTGGGCAGATTCCGGCATGAAGCAGCAGAGCAGGAAAGCAGGGAGAGTCAGAACTGCCATATACTTGGCCAGATTTCTCCAATCCTGAGCGATGTAAGCGACTCCGGCGAGAAGAACATAATTAGGAGCCCAGGCCACAATACTATTTATCCACAATCGATCCTTTTTGGGAAGATTCTCTACACTGTACATCAGCATCACTCTGGAATCATTTTGTTATTCGACTGCAGCTTTCTTTTTATGAATTTAGTTTTAGATATATGCAGCGAATACTAGATGCATAGGTGTTTAAATCCTTATGTGGGAATCATTGTAAATGAGTCCGATGCAACGACACTCAAAGATAGAAAACCTTAGAGATAACGATTCGTACGTATGAATTGCTATCATATATCATTTTGATAGTGTGCTCAGAGATGTATACACGATGTTAAGTACGATTCACAAAACTTTGATATATTGATCTCTCTCAATTTGGAGTAGTTTGCTGTCTTATTAAAGTTCAAAGTGAAAACTTACGACATCTGTCCTCCGTTAAAGATGTTGACGACAAGTCTCAGTGCAGTGAAGGACCACAAATCTGGAGCAAATCCAGAAGCCATCATGAAGACCATGCAACCGAGCAGAGCGATGAGCATTGCTCTTTTCCTTCCGTAAGTATCACTGATCTGTCCGAAAACTACTGCTCCAATCATAACTCCGATCATCTGGAGCGAAATGGAATGCTTTACTTTTGGAGCATCTTTACAATAATAATTCCACTGAAAAGTATTGTTTTTGAATAATTTAATTTTGTTTCTACCTCGACGTTTACAGACGCAAACTGATAGTTTGGAATTACTTGACAAGGTTCGGTTGTGTTATCTTGTAGTCTGTATAATTCCGCACAAGCATCTTTGGCGTGAGTGAAGGTAGTCAAGTCGTGATCTCCACACGACTTCAACTTGGGAACCGCTCCTATAAAAATAAAATAGTTTCGAAAACAATTAAATGCCTAACCAGCAAACATCATGAAGAGCATGTTCCCTACTTGACTGAAGATCATGAATTCACATAATAACGCCACAAGTAGCGAATATTTCCCAAGTTGGATAAAGTCTCCAATATTGGTCTTCGGTGCCGTTGAAACTTCCTTGGCCATTGTCCGAGGTACTGCTCCAGGGCACTGGATTTGTGAAACCTCAACGTTAAAAGATAAAACTTTATGAGAAATAAAACGCGGGCACAAGGATAATCTGTGTTCTGGCGATATAAAACAACAGCGAGATAATCTCCACTACAGGGTTTATAAAGATTATGACGACCTTACGCTTGTTTAGTAGATGCACAATTTAATGCGAAAAAAATGAAAAGCAATGCAAAAAGAGACGATCGATATTCATTGCAATGTTCAAGTGTGGCAGAAGGATATGAACTCATCCGCCTAGTCTAAAGATAAACGCAAGTACCGCCTTGCTAGCAGATATCCCAGGACGTTTGGCCAACAAGTGCGAATGCAAGCTTCTTTTTTCATCTAAACTACTTGGGAAAAGAAGAATTATAGATCTTTCTATTTTGATAGTGAGAAAAAAAATAAAAACAAGAATTCATAGTTTCCGCGCTCATTGACTATTGATTCTGTCTGTCAACATCTATCCCTACACAGTGTATTTATCGCGGAAATAATTGTCTTCAATTTAGTACTCTTGGAAACATGTCGACTGAAATAAATCTATTGTGCAAATGTACAATGTCAATCCGGTTCCGAAGACACTGAAGGTCAAGTTACAAATTCGTGACGCATAATGTCTCCTTTGATCCTTGCTTTTTCAAAATGACGAGAAAATAACACTAATGTTGATCGAGGTGAAATGATTTTACGGCAAAAGGAGACAGTAGAAAGATCTGAGGTGAAGAGAGATGCTTGAAAATAAACAAACAGTACTCTAAGATGAATTGATCAACCTCCACTGGGTATCACGTGTAAGATGGTTCGGAGCAATTAGACCTCTATCTAATCTTGTGAAATACATAGGGTGTCCTGGAAAATATATTTTTTGGTTTAAGTTGTTTATTGAGGAAATTATTCGAAAAATTTTCTTTCGCTAAAAAGGGCGAAATTAGTTTTTCAAATTAATTCCTCAAAGTGGAGCTTATGGCATGAATCATAAACAATTTCGGAAAATATTTTAGTTCCTGTGGCTGGAACCATACGAGGGAACTTTGGTACTCTGAGATAGTTCACTGGTATCTTCGACTGTGTACAGAAAATAAGCTCTTTAACTAGATGTGATGTAAAAAGCCAAAAACATTCCACTGAAATTTGGTCATCTTTTCATATAGTGAATTAAACTATTAAATTTCGGACAATTTCTGTCAATAAAAGCATGCGTTCCACTTTCTTATTAATCGGAAGTCAATGAGAAAAACGTGGGACTGTTATCGGTTCATAACTAGATTTTTAACTTTCTTCCAGACCATCAAAATAATAGTTTATCATGATGGTTTTATGTCATCATAAACATAGCTTCAGTGATACTACGAGAAGTAATTAAATTTGAAATAATCACATCACAATGATAATTCGTCAATCTTCTTTGGTTTTTTATTTTATTTTAATAATCGATAATATTTATCCTTGGGAGTTGATGATATACTTGTGACTTTGGACAACAGGACAATGGATTTAATCTGGCTGTTTTTCACATTATCAGATCACATTTTCCATTTATGACTGTCTTTTATCATTCCATGGACATCGACTATCAAAAGAGAGTCCTATAAGCTCAAAGCACTCATAACAGAATACTGGGTATAATGGCTGGGGAGGTTTCAACTATTCAGAAGACCAATATCGGAGACTTTATCCAACTTGGGAGATATTCGCTACTTGTGGCGTTATTATACGAGTTCATGACGTTCAGCCAAGTAGGAGGAATGCTCTACATGGTGTTTGCTGGTTCGTTCCTTACTTTTTTAAAAATTATTTTATTCTTCCAGGAGCAGCCCCGGCATTGAAATCTTGCGGAGATCACGACTTGAGTAGCTTTATTCATACAAGGGAAGCATGTAAAGAATTAAGTAGCATACGAAGCAACACGACTGAGTCATGTGAAGTAGAATTAGGATATCAGTTTGCGTCGGTCAATGTCGAGGTAAATCATAGTTGTGTTTAGTTAGAAATGATATTTTCAGTGGAATTATTACTGTGAGAACGCTCACAAAGTCAAGCATTCCATTTCGGTTCAGATGATCGGACTTATGGTTGGAGCAGCAACTTTTGGGCACATCAGTGACACTTATGGAAGAAGAGTAGCAATGCTCATCAGTTTATTCGGTTGCATGATCTCAACACTTGCTTCTGGATTTGCTCCGGATTTGTGGACTTTCACTGCATTGAGATTCATTGTCAATATCTTCAGTGGAGGACAGACATCGTAAGTCCTTTAATACGAACCAAAGAATTTCTGAAACCACTTTACTGTCCAGACCATATCAATTTCTCAAAGCACTTATTTTTATAGTTCATAATTATATAATTTACATGTTTAATATCTTTGAGACTTAGTTTTAATTGTTTGAAAGAATAATTTCAGAGTGATATTAATGTACAGCGTCGAGAATCTTCCCAAGAAAGACCGACTGTGGATCACTAGTATTGTTTCCTGGGCTCCGAACTATATCATATTTGCTGGAGTTGCCTACCTTACCCAAGATTGGAGAAAATTGGCCAAGTATACGGGGATTCTGACTCTCCCTGCTTG
>VOSG01000293.1:0-42723 GCA_009761265.1 Halicephalobus sp. NKZ332
CACCCATCCCAACCCTCAACAGTAGTATATATGGGGCTTGCTGGCGCACTGCCCCCAATCCTCACGGGACATTACGTGTAATCAGAAAATTCTTTATTTTTATTAAATATTACAACTGGAAAAACACTTCACTTTAATAAAATTTCTGGCTCAGCCGATTCATCTTCCGGAGGGTTTGTGCTATTTATGCGATCCGGTCAATTTTTCTTGATATAAATGTTTATTCAAAAGTTAAAACCACTGACAAATTACGAAATTACAAATCTGGCTAAAGAATTAAAAATTAAAAACTTTAGAGGGTGTTTATGAGGGATACTCTTCCTGAAAAAATTAAAGAATATGGAATCTTAAATCTTGATGTAAGTAGAAATGGTGGTACTCATTGGGTCTGTTATTACAAGAGTGAAGACATGTGTTACTACCTTGATTCTTTTGGACTGAATCCTTCTATTGAATTACAGAATTACTTAAATTCACAAATTGAATTATCAACCTTTCAAATTCAAAAGTTTAATACACATCATTACGGATATTATTGTTAGTAATCCCTAAAAACTTTCTGCTATTTTCCGACAGTTCATCAGGATTTTGGATTATCGATAGAACGGCATTCCGGAGAACATGATTCTTGATGAATTTTTTCAACGAAAGCGATTGGGCCAGTGTTAATTGATGACGTTCTTCCAATGAATTCCTGTTATCACCTTCTTGATCAGAGGAAATCAAAAATTCGGCTTGAGAATTGATAATGAAAATGTGAATATCATCTCCTATAATGAAACAGTATATTAAATTGAATGTTTTGGCATATTTCATATGAAAGAACAACGTTCAATATAGAACAATTATATTAGTTGTTCTAGATTAATATTTCTAAACTTACCTTTCTTTATCAATGCAATGAAATAAAATGTAATCTTTCCACCTTTTTTTTCGTCAAAGTCATACATAAAGTCCGCAATCTTTCCCATGGTTGCTAATTTTATTTGAAGAAGCACTTTTTCCTTTTCTTTTTCATCGATGTTTAGAATAGTGAGATATCTTTCAGCGAATTCCTGTGCTTTTGTTACATCAACTTGAATATGTTCTGTGTGCATTGTGTCCCCAGATTTTGATAAAATGATGGAATCCAACTCGGTTGGTACTTCTGAGATTTCATGGAAAGAAGGAACATCGTTGAGTTGAAAACGATGAACAAGTTGGTCTATTAATTCTCCCTTAACATTTTTTATGAGATTTATATCGTTCGTATCAGAGAGTTCTATTCCTTCAATAACACTTCCAACTACATGAGATATTACCGTATATAATTCTGCTTGTGACATATTATGACGTATTCCTTTTAAATGGTTTCCAATTTCCTTTTGAGAGTTACTATTTAGTTTGATACCCTTATATTCTATGTAGCACCAAATGAGAATAATGGAAATTAAACAAAGTACGACGAAACAGAGGTAATATTTGAGCTTTATTATTTCAATCTCTCCATGTCTATCGACGTTTTCTTCATCATTTCGATTCCTTTGCTCATTATGCCCGTCAACTCCTCGAGGACGATGTCGTAACTGTTCTTCCATGGTCTCTATCCCAGCTTTTGTTTATTGGTTTTAGTTACCAGTTTTCTCCTTAAGATTTATCGCCTTTATCAAGGAGTTAATCAGCGTCTATTGAGGCGCTAATTCTTTATCTGTCGAATTTCCTCCTGATAATCCGTCTTCAGATTTTTTGAAACCGTATAGGCTCAAACACGCACCTTAAACTTGAGTAATTAAAATTTATCTTGAAGAGTACATAGTTTTTAAGACCATAACACGCTAGAACATTACTACACTCATAAAGAGAACATTTCTAATGATAATTTACAAAATACGACAATCTTTCCGTGAACCTACTAGATCTCTAATACTTTAAGGACTAACGAAGAATGAGTATTGCTTATTTATGGATGATTATGCTGGCGCCACAAGCTGTTCAACATGTCTCGTTGATTAAAATACGACTGGCTGTATGATTTTAGCCGATAGGAGCACTGCAGATAAAATTATGAAATTGTTTTAAGTTAGAAGGAAAAATATTGAGCAAAAGTAGGATATTTTAAAGAATTTACTATTGTAGAAGGTGAAGGATATATAGAAAGACTTTATAAGGATTATTCACGAAGATCAGCACAGAGTTCTAGGGAAAGGGACGGGTCGACAGTTTTTTCTCCTTAAAAACTCCTCCTAAACGAGGGGAATAATTCGTTGATAAGCGTAAGAAGTGATCGTATACATTTTCTTTTTGTATGAAAATAAATAATGAAATTTTTAAAATTAATAAATGACGGTTTTCATCTTACAACTAACATCTAACGATTCAACTTTTGAGTATTCTTTTCCTCAAGAGTTTCTACATAAGAAGCACAAAATAGGTTGTAAAATTAGATGGTTATTTAGCAATTAAAAGTAAAATATTTTCCGTCTGAGTCTGGAATGATTCAGGACGAATGAAAAAGTATCTAAGCATTGTGAGCTTCTGAGATCTTCAAAATAAGGTTACAAAATGTCAGAAATCTATGTGACTACCCGCCGAATACGGGTACCGTAGCTTGTTATAAAACTTTCTTAATTATAAATCATGAAATTAATTTTCCGGTCAGAAGGAAAAGTGTTAAACAAAAATAGGAAAAGTAAGATATTTTAGGGAATTTATTATTGTATAAGGACACCTACTGTATTGACGCAATACTTTAAATTTATTTCTTAATGATGGGGCGTCGACTCTCAGAGACCAGATGATTTAACAGCTAGACTGACAAAACTAAAGATTACAGCTTCTTATATACAATTTTCCATTGACATTATCTGTCAATCTACTCGAATTTCATCACAAATTTTCTCTTTTTGATCATGCAATTTTTTGGGGTACACTTTATTTGCTCGTGATAACATCGCTTTTAGCGCATAATACACCTTCTTTAGATGAGATGATTCTTCAGTTCGTGATTGGGTGATTTCTGTAGCGGGGACATAATTAAAATGAGAGGAAAATTCGTTGACAACCGCGAGAAATGATCTCATATATTCTATTTTAGAAAGAAATAAATCATGGAACTTTTCCTAATTAATAAATGACGGTTTTCATCTTACAACTAACACCTAACGATTCAACTTTTGAGTATTCTTTTCCGCAAGAGATCTTACGCAAGAAGTACAAAATAGGAGTTATAAAACTGGATGGGTATTTAGAATTTAAGAGTATAAATCAAAATAATAATAATAATGATAAATCTAATACTAATAACGTTGTTAATATTTTTATAACATTTAATTTAATTGAAGATCGTTATGTTAATAAAAAGATGTTAAATTCAATTTATAGATTTAGACCTAATGATGAAATACAAATAGAACCAAAAAATATTATTTATCATGAAGTAACTAACAGACCAAATAAAATTAATTTAAAATTGGTAGATATTAACAATCATTTGATTGATTTAAAAAATATTAATATTTTTATTGAGTTGGATTTGAAAGAAGTATCATAAGAAAATTTTATTATTAATGTTGTTTTCGGTATACGGAGGAATTGTCTTAAATTCAGAACCTGTTACAATTCGACTCGTCGAACTGTTGCCTTCGGTAATGTTTTTATCATTTTTTCCCACTAAATAATCGACGAATTCTTTATTTTTCTTTGTTAATTTTTTTTCTAGATTTTTGTGATGAAACTTTATTATTCGATTTTTTAATTATTTCATCACAATCATTATTATGATCCTTATCATCATGGACTTTGATCAGCTCCATTTTATTGCTATTATTTTCATCTAATACCGTATTTCCTCTAAAATAAGCCCCCCTCCTAGAATAAACCCCCTCCTAAAATAAGCCCCCCTTGAGAACGTGACTGGAGCTATTGATTTTCCGAAATCTTCGATTTTTAAAGTGAATGTTCTATTCGAAATTGAACCTTTCTATTTTCAAACTCGAATTATTTCGAAGTCAGTTCAAAATTAAATTTGAAAGTTCGAAATCGGTAGCTCAGGACATGATTGAAAAAAATAAGCCCCGGGGCTTGTTTTAGAGGAAATACGGTATTTATATGAAGAAAACCATATCACATAAAAACCGCAAACTCTCCGAAGGGGGAATGAGTGCGCCAGAAATAGTATTTATATACTACTTAAAGGATTAAAATTTTTGTATATTTCTACTTCTATATTATCTCGAATATAACCTGAGCTTGATCAGAATTCTTCAAGGAAAATAAATCCTATTTTCGAGTTAATTCTAGTTTTCTCAAATCTCCACAGAACCGGGATCTGCAGACTTGGAAAAATTATCATGAATTTTCTGACAATACTGTAGAACTCGAAACAAGCTCATCTTTAAACTTTTTTCCACAAATTGTCAATTTCGTTTTCGTTAAGATGATCTTTATGTACATCGAGATCACTGATCTTACATGCAAAATATCGATCCCCTGACCCGTTTACACTTTGTCCTCATAGTTATCTCCATAAGTAGATGAATAATAAGCAGTCCTCGTATTGGAAGTGCCTACACAGGATTTCGTACTCCTCCATCTTTCTCCACAGATTCCAGAACACCATTTCAGAGTCTGATGTCTGTATTGCTTAATGACGAACAGTGTAATTAATCCATCAAATAGTGGACTTGCTGCAAGCCACAGCTGAGTAATCACGATCACATTGCCGTTAGTCACGGGTTCAACGAGGAGGAGGGCCGATGACAACGTCAAAAAAGCTGGAACCTGCAAAACTAGCAATTAATCCGAAAAGGAAGTCAATATTCAAAACATTCGACATTCTTTTGACACATGTCATTTCCATAATTAACTTCCATTTTTTTAGAAAAAAAAATGTGACTTACTTGACAAACTAATGGAACCATCGCTTGTGAAAAAGTAGCAATTGCGACTTGTCGAGTTTCAAGTAGTCTGGTCTTATCATGTAGACACTGAACAACCGGGATATGTTTCGCGACAATTCGAAAAACGACAAAATTCGAAACAAAAGTCACCACGTAGGCTAGGAAAGTTAGGACAGCATATCCAAAAAACAACCATTTCCCGATATCATGTCTCGCTACGCAGATCACAGCCAAAAGTGCCATCGGAGTCATGTCCGACAAAGCACAAATGACTAAAGCACGTTTCCCAGAGAATAGCTAAAATCCAGTTTTAATTGCTTCCATAATATTCATAGACTCACTTTATCATAAGTTTTCGGCTTCGAAGCTGCCATCACCCTGGATAAAGACACAGGGACCAAAGCACAAATCATAACCCCGAAAGATCCATAAAAAGCGAAAGCAGAATACGTCATAACCCTGACTGACAACTGCTGGCGATCACTGAGATTGACATATCCCATGAAAGCAAAGAGCAAAGCTGAAAATGCAACGATCATCAATTTTTTTGTTGGATTTATCATTATCGAAAATAACATTATCGAAAATAACACTATCAAAAGTGTCATTACTATGTAAATTATTATTATTATTATTAGGATTGTTATTATCGAATTCACTATTATTAAAAATAAATACTACTGTCAGGCTTCGAAAACAGAACTTTTCAGAAATCTTCTTTAGGATTCAAAAATCAAAAATTCCATTTTAAACCTCACTTCCAAGTTTTTATAGAATTTCAAAATACTCTATTTTTGCAAAAAATCGAATTATCCTTACCTCCAACAATATCGATAATGGCCAAGTTTGCCACGAAATGACGATAATCACCATGCACATGAAAATAGCTCAATAACAGTATAAAAACGTTAACGAATAGTCCTAATATAGCTGCCGAGACAACCAGAAGTGCAATAAAAACTCGGAAATTTGATTCTTCGTTCGTTTGTCCCTGTCCCAGAGCTTTAGCAGCGTCAAAGTCAAAATCACTGACATTCCAATCAAAATCCTGAATGGAACTTAGTTGATTGGAATACACGGACGATATTTCGGGTTCCTTAATCATGGGGGCCAATGCTATTGGACGAGGTCCTAATGCTAGTATTGACTTTGACACCACTTCGAAGGATGAAATCATATTTATACACGAATCCTGAAAACACTATTTTACAGAAATAAAGTTCAGTTTTTCAGAAGCCGTCGCGCATTTTGTTTGATTTTCCCACGCGGTGAAAGGACACGGGATATGTAGAAATATGATCTGAAAGCTGAATTGATCAAGGCAGTCTAGAAGTGACGACATTTTAAAGTTGAATTAAACGTTTTTGTTAAGATGTGAAAAGCAAATTTGAACTAAAGTTTACTTCCGGTAACTTCGAGAAAAATATCCACTCATTTACGGTGAACTTAAAAACCGATGACGAGCTCTTCAAGTGCTTCGGCGATGGGTGGCAACTCCTCCTTGAATTCCAAAAACTTAAAAAATAAAAATTACAAAGTTTAACTTAAAGAATACATCTGTAAAAACATAACTAGGAGAAAACGAAACTGATAAAAATCCATGTTTGAAATCGGGAACTTGTAAAAGCTAAACAAAAGAAAATTGATAAAATCTAACTTTGAGAAATAAATCCTGCAAATGCTAAAACTTAAAGAAAATAATTCGTAGAAAATAAATTTCTTAAAAATGAACAAAGATTTTCAAAAACCAAAGTCTAAAAATTTGAAATTGAAAAACAGAAATTAGTAGTGTTCAAATTCAAAACTATAAACATTGCAATCATTTGGAAGCCTGCAAAGAAATTGCCTTTAGATGAATGAGAGCCGAACACTTTTTTCGTAAAATAAATTGCAGCCAATTTTTTTAACTGAATTTGACAACCAGAAAGTTCCAAGTGTAACTAAAACTTGTTAAAGATGAGTTTCAGCTGTTTAAAAAATTCCAAAAATAAATTACTGATTTTATCACCTTTAAATGGAAAAAACTCAGAAAATTCTAAAGTGGAAAAATTCGAAACGCTGTCAGTAGTTGCCAAAAAAAGAATTTCTTTTTTGGCAGTTTCAGAATTTTGAAATTCTTGAAATTTTGACATTTTAGATTTTTGAAATTTGGAATAGAAATAGAAGTTTGGAGCTAGACGTGACGGCCAAATTTGCACAAAGGTATGGGTAAATAAAACGCCTTTTAAGGATTCATTCTCCTATTACATCCTGCAAGGAACTGGAAGACTTTTTTTGGAAAATATGGCATAGCTCAAGGATCTGTTATCTGATGCATCCCTGGGAAACAAATTTCTATGGCATCGTTTCACATTCATAGGTTCAAAAAATATCTGCCTCTTTGAGACCGAGGTCTTCAGAATTTCAGATTTTGTACCGCTGTCTGAAAACAATAAACAAAAGGTTAAACAGCCTAGACAAAAGAGAAAAACTAGATACTGTTGTTTTTAAATTCCGAGCTCAAGGAATAACATTTACTTTCGGAGGATAAAAACAAGATTAAAAAAATACTCAAAGCCATTTTTATTATGATGTAAATAATCTCAAGAACAATTTTATCTGCTTAGTTTTGTACTCGCTAAAGTACAAAGTAATTAATCTCTTAGGTATTTCGGAAAGCAGAAGATGAAATTCAGTTTAGAAAAGAAATTTATATTAAAGACAGAGTTGTTTTAAAGTTACATTAAAAACAGAGTTATGTTTTAAAGATACATTAAAGACATAATTGCATTTTAAAATTACATTAAAAGAAAAAAACGGCAGAAAAAGCACCTGAAAAATAAATGACATTTAGAAACACCTCCGAATAATCAGGAACCAAATTTATAATTGAAAAATAAACAGACGACACGTGCGCTAAAACATCATTTAAAATTTGTCAGAGAAAATTCAGGGGATCAAAGAGGAAAATTGGTCCAAAAACGAATATTCCCTGATTCAAGATTTTGCCACTATTTTATTCACTGCTTTTTCAAACCAGTCAAATTAATGAAAGGAAACCAAGTCCACAACGAACACTGTTCTCAACGCACCAGAGAACAAAGAAGAAGTACTCTTAAACAAAAGAAATTGATCTCAACGAATGCTTGATTTCCCCTTCGACTATGGGCTTCATTAGTTGCCCTTAACCACGAATAAATCTTAGAACATTGGTCAAGTACAAAGAGGATTACACGAAGAGTTCGCATAGCGGAAATAATTCGCAATTTTGTCGTTATTAAAACTAAATGCTCCTGAAGCCCTTTTAAACAACTTTTAACTTAACTTGTGAATGTTTTATGGATCTTTTCACATATCAGAAAACAATTCAATAACAATGAGATCAGAATTCACTTTTAAAACTAATAAGTTGATCTTTTAATTGCTACTTGAGTTGAGGTATTTCCGAGTCTACGGTATCTGTCTTCTATTCATAATCTTTCTCTTCGTTGGTGATTTGGGCTCAGGCGAGTATGAAGCCCTTCTTTTCGTACTGACTCTAGAACTAGTTTTGATGGGATTTTTTGATGCTTGGTTTTTCATTCTCGAAGCATGTAGATTCGACTTCAACAGCTGTTTCCTCGGTTTCAGACCTGTCCTTTCATCCGAAGACTCAGGGGAGAGAATACTTCCATTCGGAAATTCATCTGTTCCCTCTTCCGTCTTGGAAGCAATACTTGTTTCCTTCGACAAGTCCGGGACTTCAGAAGACGATTTATCCGCGTTCTTCTTCTTCCTCGGAGAACTGTAGACAATCTCGATCGGTTTCGCTTGCTTCCTATTCCTCTTCGCCGGCAAAGGTGGAGATGGGGGTCGGGGACTAGGGGTTCTGGAAGGAGTATCCGCCCACTTGTGCTTCGTTCTCTTCTTTCTCTGAAGTTTCGGCTTCTTCGACCCCACAGAACTGCTAGCTCCCGTCGATTCTTCCACATGCAATTTATTCCTCCTCTTGTGACCCCAGTTGGCTTTATGCTCATATCGTTGACGACCTTGTCTTCTCCTTTTCTCTTCCTGAGACGAATTCATCTGATTATGTTCATCGTCATCTGACTCGTCTTCATCGCTTTCCTTCTCACTATCTTCGTCACTTTCCGCTTCTGACTCAACTCCAGAAATCCTAAATCTATTCGAGACGTTCCTCAAATCCTCTTTCTTGGATTCCATCATGACCGGAGATGGAGGCTCAGAATCCTCTTCTTCGCTACTTTCTTTCGCTTCCGGAGATGGTGCCATTTCTCTTCCACGCGTTTTCGACTTTTCTCCTTCCACAGCTTTAGCTCCAGAAGCTCGAGGAACCTGCTCCTGCTTAACATTTCCACATCCAAGTTCCGGGGAAACCGAATCCTCTTTTTCCTCTCTCGCTGGAACTTCCACATGGGAAGTAGAACTCTTCCTTCTTCTGCCTCTTAACGGTGGAGAAGCAATCTTAATATCATTAAGTTCTGCTGGTTTCGATTCCACTTGAGAATTCGTCATTCTTCTTCTCCTTCCAGGACCAACAATCAACGGAGATTCACTTTCAGTTTCCACTGTTTCTTTCTGCAACTTCTTCGGTCGTCCTCTCGCTCTGAGTTCCGTCGATTCAGATCTCTTTTCCAAGGAAACATCTGTCTCTGTTTTCGTTTTCTCTTGGTCTGCAACAACTTCGGAAACATTCATCTTCCTTCTACCTCTCTTTGAAGTAGTATGTTGCAAATTGGCTTCTTCCTGAATCGAAAGTTGTCGAGAGCGAAGTCGAGTATTCTTTGATTGAACTGGAATATCCTCTTCCTTATGAGAACCAACTCCATTAATTTGCGAAGAACCAGATTGCCTCTTCGTCCTTCCTTTCGGACTTTCAGATCTTGATTTTCTCTCATCAATGTCTTCCGGGAGTTGATTTTCCATCTGGTCTTTTTGACTTTGCTTCTTGGTCTTCAATCCAACTCCCCTTCCTCTATGTTTAATTTCCGGAATTCTCGGTCTCTGTTCAATCATCTCCGATAAGGGCACCGATTCTAATTCCGTGCTTCTCTCAAGACTGTTTATCTTATACGGAGAACTCGATATGATTTTCTTCACCCAGGGAATAATACCTTCAGGTTCTGGCGAACTCGCGACTGATAGGACTTCTCCATAACTAGGAGGTGTCAACCATTCTTCATTTTTACTCTTCTCTTCGTCCGATCTTCTGAAGACCATAGGAGAAATTGAAGCCAGTGGAATTGGAATCGCTGGAGTAAGTATATCCTCTTTTTCTAAGCTCGTCTTTGCACTAAATTCATCATAGGCAATTTGATTAAGGAATCTGATGTTCTGGAGATATCTCTGTCTTCCACAATACTGAATTTTCTCAAACTGAGCGTTTCTTTTAGCATCATCGGAGGCAATCTTCAGTTGGCCTTTTCTCTCTCTGATCTTCTTCATTCTTTCCTCAGCAGAACTTTCAGCCTTCTTCTGTATCAAGTCGTCCCTTCTTTCAGGCAAAGCAGTAGGTCCGAACACAGCATCTACAGTAACCACATTCTTTCCTGTCTGAGTGCCACGAGAGAATTTCTGCTTCAACAGCTTTTCTCTCTTCTTAGCACTTCTTTCCAATTGTTCCTTGAAAGCCGAACTCGGTTCCGCTTGCTTTCCGTCCTTGATGGGTGCAATCCTATTCAACTCGAACGAGACCATAGATGACGGGATTTCTGGAATCGGACTGTCTGACGCCTTTTTCTTGGAAACTTTCTCCATAGTCTTCTTCGTAATATCTTGGATCTCTTTCTGCTTAATGTTTTCATCGTAGTTAATAATTCCGAAACTTTTGGCAGTTCTTTCCAGGATAGTTTCCAATGGCATCATCATCGCTGCCGAAATTCCCATGGGTAACTCAGAGTCTTCTTTTGCTTTGTCCGTTCCTTTTGAGTAACTCCTTCCCTTTTGCATATCCTTAGCGAGCTTCACCCTCTGTCTCAAACTCGTATTGGAACAATTGATATAGTTCTTATCCAAAGTAGTATCGAGAACAGCCCTCAAAGTATCCATCGGATGGGGAGATCCTTGTTCTGCTTCCGCTCTGTTCTTCGCTCTTTCCAAGTGCTTAGCAAAGATCTCCGAACCATTAGCGAAATTCGAAATCAATGGAGAAATTTGTCTCGAAGGTCTATTTGAGTTCGAAGGAGAGTCCGGAGTCTTCGTCTCTCTTTCAAAAACAATACTTCCGCTTTCTGTATTATCCACTCCATCTTCGTCAACGGTATAATCAAAATCTGAATCAGAAGATTCCTCACTCGACACCATCGGCGGAGCATTCCTCCTTCTCAATTTTCTAATCACAACTTTCCTTCCCTTCTTCAATTCTTGTTTCCTAATCTTCATCAATCGTCTCACACTCTTAGTGATAGCATAATCACCAGGAAGTAATACCGGTTGATTCAATATATTCCTCTTCTTCCTCATATTCTGTCTAGCTATTTCTCTTATAGCCGCGAATACAGATCTTCTCACTCGATTTTTCTTCTTTTTCGGAGCCTTCATTTCCCGGTTAGAGGAGACTGTCTTCAATTGAGTACGAATCTTTTTCTCAATGCCGAATGCCTTCACAGTTCGTTTTTCTCTTTCTCTCCAGATTTGATAAAGAAGCGAATTCTCCTTCACTGCTGTTTCTTGATCCAAGTCATCTTCCAATTCCTTAATATTTGTCACCCTCGGTCTTTCGAATTCCACGGTATCAGTAACTATTCGATCTCGACAACTACGGCGAGCGAAATGTGATAGTATTCTTTGGTGAACTCGTTGGACTTGATTAATCAAATAAACACTTCTATTGGCCTCGATATATTGCCGATAAAGAATATCATTCAGCTCTCTTTCGACATATTCACCGGCATGCTGAAATAATACACAGTTTAAAAGATCACAATTATTAAAAAAACCTCAAGCAATTCCTCGTTTCCATCAACGACAGGTCTGGGATCGTTGTGAAGACAAACATCATAGATTCCTGTATCTTCACAGAAATCTCCATTGATGTGCATCCAACTGAAATGTTCCTTCATTCTGTCATCAAAAACATCCTTGAATTCATAGTTGTCCTGCATCTCATCAGTCAATCTCATCCCTTTCTCCTTAAGTGAGGCCAAAGAAGACGTTTGAACATTCTTGGAATTCGACGGGCCAGGAACATCCGAAGAAGTCTGATTAGCTGCTCTCGGAGGAATCAAGCCACGATTGATCATCACTGCTTCTGTTGAAAGAGTCATATATGGATCATCATAAACATGTTCAACCTAAAATCCCTCAGTTAAATTAACCAAACAAATTAAAGTTACCTCTTTCGGGAGTGGTTTTTGCATCAAATCAGTGGCATCAGTGTACGAAGCAATCAATTCGGCAACTCGAGCTTGAGAAGCTTTCTCAGTTTCCACATAATTAACCACATGGATAGCTTTCTCATGAGCAGTCGCCACTTGTTCAAGAGACCTTTTCTCGATGGATTTCCTGTCCATCAATTTACATGCAGCTGGTGGAGTTTCGGATTCAAGTGGATCATCTAATTCCGGGTAGTCATCATCGACGAACTTCTCTCCACTTCCAGAGGTAATTTCTGGAGCTTTGCAAATTACAGTAGGGTCTTGTTGTCCGTTCTGTGACTCAAGCATTTCTACCATCGCCCTTGTCCGAAAATGATCTTTCCATCTCGACATTTCAAAAAGCTGGGGAAAAACTTGCAGCTTTTCTTCGTCCTTTCCATCTGTCATAATCTCCAGCCATTCCTCTACTTTCTCGTGGACATCTCTCATCCTCTTCTTCTCCACAACGACATCCGAAGTTGATTCATTTTCGTTGTCCTCGTTATCCTCTTCTTCTTCCTCTTCCGGAATAATCCAACTATTGCCTTTGAAAAGAAGCAGGAGTTCTATGAATCTTCTCTCGTTCTCTTGACATATTTCTATATCGCCAGAAACAAAATTCCGGACGACTTCCTGGATTCCTTCGTAAACCATGGGGAAGTGATTTTTGTTATTTTCCATAAAAATCTCATGCATCATGCTTATCCCCTTCATCTGTTTTTCGAAAGAGCCATGGACACTCGATTCCAGCTTCTCCCACTTCACGGACGACTTCCACGTCTTAGACCCAATTTCTATGTTCTCTATCGGTGGAAGATTATTACCTCTCTTGAAATATGCATCATCTCCAGAAACAACTTTCGTTGGGTCAGGATAAGCATAATTCTTCTTCCTCTGATCAAAGCACTTCCTTCTTCCCGGAAAATGAAAAACTCTATTTCCGTCTTGAAGAGCGACCAATGTTCCCTCATGATCGACGTGGAAACGAAGATCCGCTATCCTGTGCGATATCCTCCTGGATTTTCCGAGGAAATCCATAGCACTGTACACTTTGTAATTCTTCAAACTTTCTTGGTAGAACTCCTCTCGACTTTGGAACGCTCTCTGTCTGATTTCTCCCGCAGATTCCCCGACGTGTTCATCCTCAAAAGTCCCAGAAACAGAAGGCAGAGGTTCTTCAACTTCCATGTCTACATTCTCCGACTCCCCTTGTCTATCTACCGTGATTCCCGACGAGGATTCCATTTCCAACATTTTCTCCAATGCTTTCTTCAGACATTGCCCGGCTTCTGTTCGGCCCTTCGTCTTTTCGTCGTAAGCCTTGGCGATAGAAATTATCTTATCTAAAGGTGATAATGAAGACTTAAAATAAAGAAAAATCACCCACCTTTCGTTTGATTCCATTTCTTCATTTCTTCTACGAATTCTAGTCCTGACTTTCTAAAGCGGTACTTATTCAATACCGGCTTCAGGAAATCGAACATGTCCGGGAAGGAATGATAGAAAGAAACCAAGGCGTAGTAAGTTTGGATTGCCGAAACTTCGAGAATGTCATTGGATTCCCTTCCCAAAAGTTCCTTTTTAGTCTCGATCAAGTTTTCTTTGGCCCATTGGAAAGCGTTATAGTTCACATAGGTTTGCTTCAATAACCGCTGAAAACCGAGTTATTTTCGTGTGAAAAGATAGAAACGAACCTCTTGGACCAAGCGGAGGATCTTGTTCGCACTCGGGGCCAGTCTGGTAGTTGTTTTCTCTTTGTAAGGCAGAGGTTCGAAATTCTCTGATTTCCTCTTTCTATTTAGCCAAGATGATTCCCGAACAACTCGATTGTATTCCTGGAAAGAGTGGTTTATATAAAAACTGTCTTCGAAAACCTACCAAGGTGTCCCCGAAAAGCTCACAGGAGACAAACTGCATATATCGGTCGTGCATCCACACAAACTTGTCGAATTTCGTCATCTTCTTTTCTACGGAAAACGGCAGCGGTACAGTCTTCACAACCGTCATGTCATCCACTGGGAGTACTCCTATCCGTCGCCCTTTCGGATTGAACGTCCAAGAAATCTTAGAAAAATCGACTTTTTCGGGAATCTCGAAAACCAAATCTTCTCTTTGATCCTGGTCCAAGTCTGATATCCGGATAGCTTCAGGAAGAAAGTTCTCAAAGTCCTCTTTTTCGTCTTCGTTTGCATTCCTGACTCTCACGAGATCGGCGAATTTCAAAGCTCCTTCCCGGAGACTTTTCCTTCGTTTCTTCTCTTTGGAATCATCCACTAATGAACTCGAGGCAAACTCCTTCAGCAATTTCACTTCCTCTTCCGTGACTCCCGTCTTCTCGAAAGCCAGAGAATCTGCAGAACTACAAGGTTCGGGTTCAGCGTCAGGATCAAATTCGCAGACTTCCTCTTCAACGCCCGATGTCTGAGATTTGTCCTGAATGAGAATGTTCGACAACAATTGGGGACCACTTTCTTGACTCTGACTAGTAGAAGCTTCCTGGTCCGACCTCTGCTGAGCGAGTTGTCTTTTCATCGGAGAACTGGCAGCATCCGCAACAGCAGCTAACACGAGCCCATCACTTTCCAGTGTCCCTCCAGAAGTCCCGGGGAGGAGATTGTCCTTGTCGATGTATTCCTGCGTGATTGCTGCTGATACTCCTCTATCTGAAATCCCTGAATTAACGAGAACTCATTATATTCAAATCCCACCGAGTTTTTCAATGGTCTCTTTCATCAATCTGTCCTGTTCAATCTTCCTCAAGTCCTGGTCTCGATGGATTTGGAGCAAAACTTCGAGACAGAATTGCTTATCTTCGGTTTCATATTCTGTCGCCGTGACTTCCTCGTATTCTTCTATCAAGTCCTGGACGGAGTATTTAAGTTCCTCTTTGAACGGAGTGGGACTCAAGGTTTTCAACCTATATCCCTTCCTGAGCCAGTCGATGGCGATTCCGGGTCGGTCGCAGAACCTCTGGAGATTCCTCGGATTGTGGAAGAACAACACCCGCTTCCTTGAATCTTGGACCGGATCCTCCTCAGGCCACAGCTGGAAATTGTTCGAAAAAGACGGATCAGCACCCGGGAGAAAACTTTTGAAATTTAACGGAACACAGTAGTTATCCTGTCTCTTTGGAGAGCGCACTTTCTTGGGGGGTTCCGGCTCAGGGGTCGTTTCTCGAACCATTTCGGGTTCAGTCCCGGCTTCGTCCGCGGATTCCGTTATCGAGCCCGTCAGAGGACTCGCAAACTCCGCTTTCAAAGGCTGGATGGAAGAGATCGATGGGGTACTCAAGGAGAGTTCGGGTCCATCTTCCTTCTCGACTTTCTGCAGATACTGGAGATTCGACTGCAGAGAAGACCTGACAACAGGTGATTGAACTGTCTGCGTCGGAGTCAACAACGCAGAACTCTGTAACAACTGTTGCGACTGAAGAACCTGTTGTTGGAGCTGGGGATTTTGCAGTATACTCAACGACAGGTTGGAAATGCTCGAGGGCGTCGGTAACTGGGGCTGTTGGACCGACGAAGATGGAGATGCTTGGAAATTTGGCAGCGAAGCCTGTAAAGCCAGTTGCTGACAGAGAGCCAAGGGATCTAGGCCTTGACTCAAGGCACTGAAATCAAGGTTCTGCTGGGACAAAAGAGGCTGGGTAAAGTTGGCACTTCCCTGAAAGAGCAAGATTAGTCCTTCTTCGAAGGGCAGGACGTACGTTCACGATAACTGGAGTCCTGAATGCATTTTGCGTCATCAGGAGGGGGTTCTGAGGCGCTGTGTTCCCTAAGCCAGGAAACAAACCCGAATTCTGATTAGGCAACAAAAAATTAGCATTCTGCGTCCTCTGCATCGCTTCAGCCAACTTGATCCGCATGTGATACTGAGCCAGCAACTGACTCGTCGAGGGCTGATTGAGTTGCTGCACCAGATTCAAGCTCCCGAACAACGGCTGATTCTGGATGTTCAGGTTAAGTGGCAACTGATTAAACGCGGGTTGTGGCTGTGGGACGGGAATATTATTCGCTAATCCGGGCCTCCGGAATCTCAACTGGAAGAGATCTAAAGTCAAATGGGAAATCGCGGAAAACCTCACCGTCGGATCCAGGTCCCGGTCTGTAGGCATGGATTCGTCACATGTCAGGTCCATATTGGTCCCGCCTGAAAATTTGAGGTTACTTATGACTTTCGGGAAATGTGGTCGTTATATGGAGTCAAAGTCGAAGAAAGATACCCGGTCGTACGGACGAGGCCGTCATAGCCAAAAAACTACAACTTCACTATTTCAATGACTACTTCCGATACCCACCTGCAAAATAACCTTTAAAATCTCGAATCCAACGACAAATCAACGGTTTTTACGTAAAGAAAACAAGGAAAAAACTATTCAAGAAACGATCGTTGGGGAATCGTGGGAAACAAAACTGTCGTTTGAAAAACAAAATTAATTCATTCCCGGCCACAAATCATGGAATACTGTAAATACAGAAAAAAATCTTGGGGGATTGAACAGTCTTTATAGATTTTTATAAATCGGGAAAAAGGTTGAAATCGATTTCGTCATATATGGATCTACTTGAATCTCGTCAAAATCCGGAATTTTCCATGAATGTGGATTATCCAGGGCCAATATACGTAGATCATGAGGAAAACGAGTTAGAAAATATGTTAACATGGTAATAAAATGTCAAACGTATTAACACCAATAAAAAACCACGAGTTTCGACAAGAAACTCTAAGAAAAAAATTGGACAAAGTCCGGCTACTTTTCGGGATTTCAATCAAAGACAACAGTTTGGTTGAATTTCGATTGGAAAAAAATAAGTATATTAATACACAGAGAACCGTTGATGGAGATGTCTCAGCTGGTATAAAAGTCGCGGGAAATTTCAGCGAAGAGAGAACATTCGTTTCGGGAACCCTGACGCGGGTTCTTTTCGGAACGCTGTCTGGCGCTGGTCGACGAGACGAACACGACGGAAAATTTTGGAGGATCACTGATTGCGCTTTATTTTCCATCTCCTGAATACATGATACGTGACATCTTCGAGGAATTGTGTTCTTTACCGTGTCAAGGTAAACCCAGAAGATCTAATTGGGACTTCTCGGGTTACATGTTGATCGAACTTTGTTTTTCAGAGACTTTTCTGTTGAAACTTTGTATTGAAATTTGAAAAGGGCAATCTATACAAATGTACATCTACTTTTACGACTTATTGATTGCTTTTATTTCGAACGCTTTCTGGTGAGGGTTTGAGTTCCGTACCTCTGATGTGTTTCGTAATCGAGACAGGAAAATTTGATTTTTCCAGATTTCAATTAGAATATTTTTCCTTTACTTTTCTCTCATTTTAAGCCCTTGAGAAATTTTGTAAATATAAATGGCGTCTTCTTTTCTGAAATGAAAATTGTTTTTTTATTTAAAAAATTTCAATGGACATGTGGTTTTTGACAAAAATCAAGGCCATTTTTCCCGCGAAAATTCCCGTTTTTACAGATTTTTAAAAGCAAAAAACATACAATTCCATCAGAGTTCATCTTTGTTTTTTTATTCATGAGTTGAAAGAACAGGAATTTTCGGGAAATTAAGGAATTTTGAAAACGAATTTTCCCAATAAAAATTCCTTGGATTACTAAGTTTGAATTCGTTTTTTTAATTTTAGAATTGAAGATCTCGATATAGGATTTCTTGAGTAGAAATTACTGGTCCGAAAGTGTTTGGAATTTGCGAAAAAAAGAATGCCGTTTTCGCTTTGAAGACACTTGAGCATCCAACTTCCGGAGCGTCAAGAACCAACAAAAGCCGTCTCTTCGTCGATGGAATATTCTTGCCTGACTGCCTCCGGCACCCAGTCGACAACCAAAACTTTTTATCTAAGGCGCTAGAATTCTCGCTTCGTAGAAAATAGTTTTCTTTCTTCCCGTTTTTCGGCATCCAAAAACACAATGGGTTTCTACGTCCGTTTTCGGGCAAAAGATGTTGTTGCGGATGTTTTGGACAAACTTTCCTTTCTCGCCGTTGCCACAAGTCTTTCACCACTATTTCACCCAGAGCATAACTCTCTTCCAAGGCTAGTAAGCAAGGCCCGAGTGTGTATATCAATCCTCCCGGGCGGTAGTACTACTGCTTGTCCTCCGGAAAATGGAGCTTTCCTTACTCGCTAGGGACGTCGAGGAACACGAGAACATAACCTTGTACACTTTCCATTTTCCTTTAATACGGGATAGTAACCTTGTATATTCCCCGCGTCTTCTTAATATAAGAGAAGTAAATTCACGGGTTCTCCACTTTATTTTAACACAAAGAAATTCGTACACTTTCGACTTTTTTAATACGAGAAATAGCCTTATGTATTTTCCCTTTAATATGGGAGAGTGACCGTGTACATTTTTATTTCTCTCTAGTATGGGGAAATAAACTTACACCTTTTCCACTTTTCCTTAATATAGGAACGTAATGTTGTATACTTCTCACTTCTCCCTTAATGTGGGGGAATAACCTTGCAAAGTTTCTATTTTCTCTTTAACACGGAAAAAATAGCCTTGCATATTTTTTATTTTTCTTCAATACGGAAAAATAACATCGTATGTTCCATACTTTCCTTTGACACAGGAAAGTTACGTCGTATAAGTTCTACTTTAACACAAGAAAGTAACTTTGTATACTTTGTACTTTTCTTCGATGCAGGATACGGGGAAATAACCTCGTGTATTTTCTGCTTTTTTAATATGCATTTCTATTTCGAAAATTTCCCAATTTTCGTTGTCTGCGAGGACTGTTCAATCACCCATGTCCCACAGTGGTATAACATGTGGTTAGTTCGATTTATGAGAAAGATGTCCGTCTTTCTCCGATTCTACGGAAAAGGAAAGGTTGGAGATACACAACTCTGTCGGTCGCGACACCATTTCACCTACCGCGCGGCTGATCGACAGTCCGTCCAGCGTGCAGAGCTCTTCTTCGTCGCATTTTTGATCCGTTGTTGATGTGTGTGGTAAATTCTCCATTTTCCTTCAGTTTTCCGTTTAAAATTTATGAGTTTATTTCTTCATTTATTATTCATATTTGTGGTAAACTATATTTTTAATTTCCTTTGGGTTTCATGTATTCTAAAGCGTTTTGTTCCATATTTAATCCTTTATTAATTATTGATATCTATAGTAAACTCCACTTTTGAAAACTCTTCATTTTTTCTTAAACTTCTGCGTTCCTTGAATTCCGATGTTTTCAAGTTCCAAATTTACGCAATGTTTTTCTTTTTGTTACTGCTATCGATTTTTCCAATCTTCGAGTTTACAAAGTAGAAAATCAGGTTGGAAAAGTTTCAGTTTTTATTTTCCCCGGTGTTTCCCGAAATGTTCAAATTCGGGAATAAAATTTTTTCCTGAATCTTCGTTCCTTTTTAACTTGCAATTTAAAAATTCAAAAGATTCTCCGTTTCTGAATTTGTCAGAACATTTGGATATTCTTTGAATACTATTTCTTCTCTTTAAAAGATATATTTACATCGCTTGATTTTTAGTTAATTGATCAAATTCGAAAAAAAATTCTAAACAAAAGCTGTTCCAACCACTTGGCAATTTTTAAGTTTTGCGGCAACTTCCAATTTCTTTATATTTTTTTGACGTTTGAATAATCATCGACCGGTTTTTATTCTTTGTGAAAGAATTTCCCATTTATGTATTAAAATGATTGGGTTTTTCACTTAATGCATGTTAATGTGTTTTGCGAACTGGCCAAATGAACTCTTATTGAGATCTATCAACCTCTGATTTGTTCTGATTGCCTCAGGACTAACCTCATTTGATCCTCTATGAACTTCTTTTGTCCTGAAATAATATGTTATTTGGTCCAGAATAGAACCATACTTGATCTGAAGTAGGACTTTAACCTAAAATAGGATCTTGTGTTGATTTTAATGGGCCTTGCTTGACCTAGAATTGACCTCGTTTGGTCCCCGATTTTTTAGTGAGCTGATTATTCTGAATTGATAAATCTGAATGTTTCCTCCTATTAAGATTTGATACTATAATAGCAGATTGAGACTACTTTTTTTAAGTTTAAGAAATTAAGGGATTATTGTTAAATTGGAGAAATAAAAATTCCTTAATTTTTCAATAAAAAATTATTTCCTCTAATTTCTGAAAATTAGAAAATCTAGGTTTTGTAAAAGTAGGAAATTAAATTTCTTTGAGTTAGAAAATTGATTTTTGAGTTCCAAACTTAATTTTTACTTTCTTTTGAAAGTTTGGGACCGAAGGTTAAGTAATTAAAATACTGTTTCCAACTTTCATCTGGGGGATTCTGCTTTCCGAAACCCAGCCCAGCGGAAATTCGCCATGGCAACGGCACTGCTTGGTACCTCCGTCCCCTTGGCTTTAATATATCCTCTTGGCTTTGTTGTATTCCTCTAGCCTTATTATACCCTCTTGGCTCTAATATGTCCTATTTTTTACATATTTATTTTCGAACGTAGGCTATAGGTCTTCCGGCAGTTTTGCGTTTTTATCTGGAAGTTTCTTTTCATCAAAAAGAAATCCTTAGCTCCGCGAGATTATGCAAATCGGCTTCCCGTCGTCTCCTGTAGCGCCTTGCTTTATTCACCAAATTCTTCCTTTAGTTTTCCGTTAGATTTCTGAGTCATTGATTTCTTTCGAAATACAACTCTGATGTTCCATTCCGCCGCTTTTACGATTCAAAAATCAGTCCGAATTTGTTTTTGTAATCTGGATGTTTTCGAAATTAATTTTTATACTTTTAGCTTAGGGTTTTTTTAAAATTTAGATATCTAAACACTTGATTTTTTAATATTCTTAATTCGGGTATTTCTTGAAATTAATTATTTAAAAGTGTTTGCAATTTTAAAATTTTCTGAAATTGGTTTTTTTGATATTTGCAATCCCGACTTTTTGAAATAATCTCTATTTCAAATAACTTTAATGGGAAACTTATTTGAAACATTTTCAATTTGGAATTTCTGGAAGTGGTGTTTTCCGGATAACTTTGGGACTTTTGTGTTCCAATCTTTTAAAAAAATAGAATTGCCCAAATTGGACCGACTCGAAAATTGGCTTCTTTGCTTTTCCATTTTCGGAGATGATTTCGAGCCGAAAATTTGAGCACTTGCTTTCCCTCAGGCTATCTATCCACAACCAGCTTTCTGGATTTTATGGTTTATTCTTGTTGACATGCTTTACAATTTAAAAGTTGAATTTGAAATCTAAAGTTTTGAAGGTTGAATTTCGAAATGTATAATTTGAAATTTAACGGCCAACTGGGTTCTTCGTTCGATGGCACCCCTTGAGAGCGGTCATTTAGAAGCATCGAAGCAAACAATCTCGAAAAATCGAAAATTTTTGGAACAAAATTATTCTGTTTGTCTTCTTGGCCTCGTCGACGTCTTTCCACGCAAACATTTCTATGCGCAGACAAGTCGCAGTTTGTTTCTGTGTACCGTTCTTGATTGGTTTCACTTCTCTTCGTTCTCTGCTAATCTCAAATTCTTGAAATATCGATTTGCTAACCTGTTGTGGATTTTCTAATCGGGTCAAACGTAAAAATCAATTTTTTCATTTTTATAAGATCCTGTGGAAATTTTTTAAATCGAGGGAATTCTTGGAATCACGAGTTTTTAGATTCGTATTGAGAAATTTCCTAATAATAGTTATTTGCGGCTTTTATTATATCATAAATTTTTTTGAATAGAAATTTGAATTTTTGTCGTGGTATAGATGAAATTGGTTTCGAAATAATTTCTCAAAAAATAATAACTTGAAATTTGCGCTACAATATGAGTAAATATTCTGAAGATAGTTTTCCAAGAATAGAAATTTATTATTTTACGGTAGAATGACTAGGGATTTGTGTGAAGAATACCATTTAAAAATAGTAATCTGGCATTTTTATTAAAACACAAATAAAATGTTCTTTGAGATAATTTATCTAAAAATAGAACCTGGAGTTTTTACAACAATACAACGAGTTCGTGTCGAGGAAATTTCGTGGAAGAGAGATTTTTAATTTTTTTACTTTTTACAATAGTACGATTTCAGCGACTTTAAAAATGCCGGCAGCCTCGTCGCTGCTGACGTTTTTTGTGGCCGGACTTGCCCTCGCCAGTTCCACCTATATCGAGGTAATTTCCGAAATTCATCGATTCCCCAGGGATTTTCGTATTCTTTAATTTAAAACTTTTAAAATGAATTTTTAGTTTTTGAATTTATATAAAGATGAAATTTTCCAGGGGGTTTCGGCAAATGTCGACGGTGATTCCAGTCGACTTCATGAATCATTTGTCCCTCTCGTCGCCTTCAAATGTGGTTATCGTAATCAGCACATAAACGAAGAAGGTGAATGGAAATCTGACGATAGCCAGTTGGCTCAGTGCCTTGAAGGCAAATACGATATTCTTAAATACTGTAAAAGAGTAAGTACATTAGCTCTTTGCATTTTGCAAAATACTTTAAGAAGAAGTATACGTTTTTATATTTTTTGGAGTACTTTTTAGCAAAATAAGTATATTGATTTTTTTTGCTACCCAAAATGCTTGTTCGACAAAATCTATTTGTTCACCTGTTCTCGAATTTCACCCCGTACAAAAACGAAATGGTTTTCCGATAACAAAAACGATTCGTCTCATTTTTTCAATGCCGTTGATTTTCAAAATGCGGAAGCCTCATTTTTCGGAAAAGTGAATCATAATTTGGGCGAGGGACAGAATCCACATCAAGGGACCATTTATATCATCTTTTCGAAGATGCTCTATTTTGGAAGTTTCCATCCTTACAAAACTTATTTTCATTTTAAAGATTCCTGATTTTGAGAGTTTTAGATTTTATTCCATTTACATCCTTGCTTTAAAAGTCTGCAATTTCGGAAATTTCCGATTTTGTCTAATCCATTTGTATCGTCGTTCTAGAGATCTTCCACTTTAGAAATGTTCGTTTTTATCCGTCCCATTTGTGGAACAAGAGCCCGTGTGAATTTCCGCGGGGATAATTCCAAGCAGATGGACAAAACAATTTGCATAAGATCAATTTTTCACATTACTTCCATTATTCATTTAAATTCGATCACATTGTGTCCGGATGCAAAAAATGACGAAATGCAAAGGATACAGGAACTTAGTTTTCCTGCGATTTAGAAAATATAAAAATATCACATTATTATTTGAAAAATAAAATAATTTTTTATTGACAAAAGTACAGCAATTGGGTACTTTTTTGAAAGAACTCAAAAATTCCGTATTTTTGTCTGAAAAAACTAGTTTCCGGATGAATGAACAGAAATCAGCCAAATCTCCGTAACTTTCGGATTTGACAAGACCGGAAATTTGCCAAAAAAAACTTGTTCAATAAATTCACACATTTTTAGGTATATCCGGGTAAAAATATTACAAACATTGTTGAATACTCTCACGAGATGAACGTCGATAAATGGTGCAAGGAAGATGGCACTCAATGCAAGCATTCTTTCGTCGTTCGTCCCTACCATTGCATCGGTAAGATACTCCCTACCCTAACCTGATCCTTTATCCCCAATCCCTTTTTAAGGGAAGGTGATGACAGTATAGTTTCAAAAATAGATATTTTTTCTATAAGAGGATTATAATCTGTGACGATGAAACTAAAACGATGACAGAAAATAATCAAGGAAGTTTTAGAGGGAGAGTTCGTGACGGAATCTCTCCAGGTCCCCGGACAATGTCACTTCGCTCACGTCATCGGGCGCAGTACCTGTAACGATTACAAATATTGGAGCAATAAAGCTGAGGCTGAATGTGCCCAGAAAGTCGGAGAAAAGGGTGAACAGTTGGCCTTAAGATCGTTCGCCATCTTGGAACCTTGTGGCCTCGACATGTTCCGTGGAGTCGAGTTCGTCTGTTGTCCGAAGAACAAGGAAACCAAACCTTTGGATCAACCTGAAATCACAAAAGTCAACAAAGATGACGATGATGAAGATGACGACGAAGATGATGAGGACGACAATGACGAAAGCAACGTCGATGAAGACAGTGATGATGATGAAAAGGCGAAACAAGATCCTTATTTCAAGGACGATGACACCAAGAGTGAACATGAACGCTTCAAGGAAGCCGAGGAACGTCTCGAGAAGAAACACCGTAAGAAAGTCACGAAGGTCATCACGGAGTGGAGCGACCTCTTCGAACGTTACAACAAGATGAAGGAAACCGACCCGAAAGGAGCCGAGGAGTACAAGAGAGAAATGACTGCGAGATTCCGAAAGACCGTGGCGGCTTTGGAGGAGGAAAACAAGGAGCAGAGAAAACAAATCGAGGAACTCCACGATTCCCGTGTTCAAACCGCTTTGAACGAGAAGAAACGTCAAGCTACTCACGAATACAGATCTGCTTTGGCGATGCAAGTTGGAGTTCAAAACAAACAGAATGTTCTTCGTGCTTTGAAGACATACATCAAAGCAGAAGAAAAGGATCGCAATCATATGCTGAACAGATTCAGACATTTGTTGAGATCAGATCCGGAAGAAGCCCAAGCTTTCGAACCCATCTTGATGCACAGACTCCGTTACATCGATCTCCGCATCAATGGCACTTTGGCGATGTTGAGAGATTTCCCCGCTTTGGAGAAACACATTCGTCCCATTGCTGTCGAATTCTGGCGTGAATACAGGAGAGAAAATACTCCAGAAGTCAATGATGATGAAGTCATGGGACTCGGTGATGACGAATCCAACGAGAAACTTATTCAGTTGTACAAGAAGACATACGAGCGTACTGCTTCTTTGTCGGACACCATCCTCGTTGAGCCAACGACGGTTCCAACAACAACTCCAACGACAACTACGAAGAAAACTATCAGCTTGAAGACTATCCTCGACGGAAAGCCTGCTCGTTTAGATCAGGACGATTCTGACGAAAGCGATGAAGATGAGGATGAGGATGATGAGGAGAAACCTGTCATCAAGAAGATCAACATCAACGTCGAACCCATCGAATCCAAGCATCACAGTGGTCCCGCCACGAAAGATACTGGAAAGAACGAGGAAGAAGATGATGAGGAGTATGATGACGAAGACGAAGATTCAGAGGAGGTGAAGAAGGACTCTCTTCACGTCGTCGTCGAACCCATCGTCGAGAGACCCATCCACATCCAGGAAGAACTTCCGGAAAGCAGCGCCTACGCCAAGCAGGAAAAACTCGTCAACGAAATCGTAATTCCTCCTTTCGAAATATTTAAATCAAAAAACAATTTTCAGCGCGAAGAAGAATTCGACAGTATCAGTGCTGTCACCGCGAGTAGCAACGCCGTCGTTATTGTCGCCTTGATCTCAGCTCTAACGATCACGACCGCTTTCATAGTCATGCTTCGTCGTCGATCCCGTCATCCAGGATTCATCGAAGTCGATGTTTGTACTCCCGAAGAACGTCACGTCGCCGGAATGCAGGTCAACGGATACGAAAACCCAACCTACAGCTTCTTCGATAGCAAACCCTGAATAAAAAACGCTTCTTTTTACAAATGTATTTGTAAACTAATTTGAATCCCTTGGAAACTTGTTCTCATTTAAAATTCACTCAACTCTGGATTCAAATAACAGCCATTATTTGTTTTACTCTCTTTACCACTTTTTTTGTGTCTCTTATGATGGGGACAGATCGCAAAAGTCAGTCACCAGATTCCGGGTGACAGGACTCTCTTTTCGATTTTGCTTCGAATGACTATTTAGCTTCTTGTTGTGAGACTTTCCGGTCAACCCAAACCCCGAATAGTTCTAGACCCATCTGTTTGGCCTAGCCTTTACAACGTCCTTAATCTAATTTTCTTTTGTATATTCTTTATAAATATTCTGTCATCCTATATAAACAATAAACTTTCCCCAAAAATTGAAAGGCCATAATTAGAATCCAGAACTGATTGCCCTCGTTGTGAGCGGATAATTACGATAAAGGAATGGATGAGTTTGCACAAAAGCTGCAGTTTAAATAAACCCGAAGATGGAAAAATCATTAATTCTTTGGAAGAGCTTCAACTAGAGCCTAGACCAAGTTCCACCGGATCAGTAGAATCTCTTTCTAGATCTTTCGTTGCGTTGGTGGAAGTAGGCAACACCAAAGAAGAGAAGACCGGCAATGATGACAATTGCAATGAGGATGAGGAAGAAGGTTCCTACAGTACCCAAGTTGGAAGGTTTGGGATCAGAGATGTGGTCTCTCGGAGCAGCGAAAACTTCAGCTTCGGGAACGATTCCACGACCATCACCATCTGCAATACGCTCAACACGATCGTACTCCTGTTCGAACATCTTGACGCTGATAACATCGTGGTTATCGCTGAGATCACCAGTAGCGGCAGAAAATCCGAGATAATAGCCAGTGGGCAATCGAACTCCACTGACACTCATACAAGCCTTCCATTTCCCCTCGTTGTCCACGTCTTTGTAGATCTAAAAGAACCAAGTAGATAGATACAGGTGGAAGAGAAACTAACCGAGAGAGTGTCCCCAACAAATCTGATCAAGACTTGGGTGTCGTGATCCCTGTTGCGGAACTTCGCCTCGCATCCGGTATGGTCTCCACCAAGTTGAGTATGAGTTCCATCTCTGTCGTGGTCGTAATGAAGAGTTCCGTTGGAAACCATGGCAGAAATGTACGGATGCCCGTGTTTGTGGGCTCCATTGTGGTTACTGTAGGTATCGAGGAAGATTCCCAGTCCGCTGAAGTAATCCTTCGATCCGAAGACATCTCCAAGGACCTTTGGTTCCTTGACGTACCAGATAGCCATTCCGTCTCCGAATAGGTCCCCAGTGTTGCCGTGGACACGGAAATTCACTATCAACTCCCAGTCTCTCGAAAGTATCGGCTGAAATTCATTTTCGGGTTGTTTTTATATATGGATCTCACCTCAGTGTTCCAAATGGCTCCTTGACGGCTTTGGGTGTCAGAGGTGAGTCTGATCTGGTGACTGGAAACCATAGACGATCCGAAGATATCCCAATTTGGGATGTCCATGCCCGAGGCTAAAGATGAGTTTTTATATATGAATCCACATACTAAAGCAATCAAGGAACTCACATTGATAGGGCTTGATGAGAGAATGCTCTCTTTTGAAATACCCACGCCATTCGGAAACAGAGGAATCGACGATTGGATCAGAACTTCCCGAGGATAACAATGATAATAAAGTAAGTGAAAATATTAGAGACTTCATTTAAAGAAATCGAAAAAAGTCAGGAGGAAAACAAAAACAACGTGGCTTTCAAAGGTTCCAAAATTAAGGTGCGATCAAACAAAATCCGACTTGAGGGAGCTCTCGACGCGAAGTCTGCAGTCGTACAGTAATGGGGCTGCGTTGGTCTTCTCTCAGTGCGAGAAAACGCGGCGGGATTGACTGGCAAGAATGAGAGCAACTTTGTTGGCTGGATGTGAGACTACAATTTCTATTCCTAATCACTTGCTCTTGTTTTTTAAACTATATCTTCCTCTGATTATGTTGTAAATGTGTTGTAATTATTTCTTTGTTTACTGGTTCTCCCGTTTAATTTAAATATTGGTAAGAGAAAACGTGGCGAGATGACAGGAAGAACTTAGAACAACTTTGTTAGTTAGACTTGAGACTACAATGTCTGTTCCCCATCACCTATTTTTATGTGTTTTTTATTCCCTCTTCTTAAGATCATATCATTGTTTATCTGTTCGTCTACTCGATTTAAATAATAATCAAAATGTAGCGAGAACGAATAAGAAGTATCAGAGGAACTTTGACTTCTCTGAACTACAATTTCCGAACTTGGTTATTTGTCTCTCATTTTGTTGTTTTGGAGTTACATCGTTGTTTACTGATTTTCCTATCGACTTTAAGCAATAATTATCTTTTTTTAGCCAGCAAATCGTTAATCATGCGTATTCTTGTTGGCGTCAAACGAGTGGTCGACTTCGCAGTTAAGGTCCGTGTCAGACCGGATAAGAAGGGCGTCCAAACCGACAATGTTCAGCATTCCATGAATCCCTTCGATGAGATTGCTCTCGAAGAAGCTGTCAAACTCAAGGAAGCCAACAAGGCGAAAGAAGTTGTTGCTATCTCCGTTGGTTCCACCAAGGCTCAGGTTCGTTTTTTCTATTCACATGGTTTCATATATGAGTTTTGTAGGAGATCCTTCGTACTGCTATGGCAAAGGGAGCAGACAAGGCTATTCACATCGAAGTCGATCAGAATGTTGCCAACACCCTGGAACCCATGCATGTCGCCAAGGCTCTCGCAAAGATCGCCAAGGACGAGAAGTTCGATGCAGTCTTTGTCGGTAAGCAGGCCATCGATGATGATGCAAACCAAACAGGACAGTTGATTGCCGGACTTCTCAACTGGCCTCAAGCTACATTCGCCAGTAAAGTCGAAGTCGATGGTGGTCACCTAAAAGTTGTCCGTGAAATCGACGGAGGTTTGGATACCGTGAAGGTAAAGTTACCCGCTGTCGTTACGGCCGACTTGCGTCTCAACGAACCCCGTTATGCTCCTTTGCCGATGATCATGAAGGCTCGTAAGAAGCCCATCGACAAGAAGACCCCCAAGGACCTGGGACTGGAGTTCACACCCCAAACCGAAGTTCTCGAGGTTTGTTTCTTTTGTTGTAAAGATAATAAAATATTTTTTAGGTTAATGAACCTCCTGTCCGTCAAGCCGGCGAGTTCGTCGAAGACGTTCCGACCTTGATTAGCAAGCTCCGTGAACGTGGTGCTATCCCATAGATTCCTATACTGTGCCTAGGACATTCAGATTGGTAATATATATTTGTACGTAGGATTTTGTGAGCTCCTGTTTCGGGTTGGAGCATAGAATAACCTGATGGCCATTGCTAGTATCTCATTCTGTACATATACAGTGTATGGAGTTTTGTTTTTTGTGGATGTGTATATCGGTTGATTTCCGATTGTTACCTTTGATCTTTGAATTATTGAGATTTTATTTATTGCTCGTTTAGAACTGTGGGAAGGATGAAGGTTGTGTTGTTTTTCGTCGCCTTGTTCGCCGTGGCTTTTGCCAACGAAGATGAGGTGAGTTTTATTTTTACTTGTAATGGAGTATGAAATCTGGATTTTAGCCAGCGAAGCCCGCATTGAATTCTGCTAGAATTTTGGCTGCGAAGCATACTTTGAGTCAATATGCTGTGGAAAACATGGACTACGTCATTCAATACGACCTCTACAACTTGGGTGACCAAGCAGCTCACACCGTGGTTCTCGACGACCGCAATGCCTTCCCGACTCAGTACTTCGAGACCGTCAAGGGTCTTCTTCAAGTCCGCTGGGAGAGAATCGCCCCTGGAGAGAACGTCACTCATTCCGTCGTCATCAGACCCCGTAGCAGTGGAGCTTTCAACGTTACCAGTGCTGTGGTCACTTACTTCCCTTCCGACAACGCGAAGGAAGCCCGTATTGTTTACAGTACCTCCCCTGGAGAAGGATACATCTACCGTCAGAAGGATTATGAACGCCGTTTCGGATCTAAGCTCGGTGTCTGGATCGTCTTCATCCTGCTCGTTACTCCTAGCATTCTCATCCCCTACTATTTGTGGGACAAGATCGCCACTGCCTACCCGATCAACAAGAAGAAGGCATGAAAGGGATTGTAGACGGGGATTGTTATAATAAATTTGTAATTCTAATTATTTATTATAAGTTTGTTTATTTATAAATATTTAGTTGATACGGACTGTTGTTCTGAGGCAAATGGGAGGTAATCTGGACTTTGAAATGAATAGGATTTCGTCGAACGAATGACCCTGACAATGGCCTTATTTTTTCCTTCCGCATACACGCGAATTTCGTCTGTATGATCTATCTGACTGGCGTGGTTCTCTTGACTGGGGGAAACTGGGCGATTTTCTAATCGGTCTTCGCCATCGTCTTTTTGTTGAACATTATTCAAGCAGTTTTTCGACATTGTTCTGAAAGGCACTTGTTTGACGGTGGAACGTTTGTTTTCTTATTGGTAGATATTCCGGAATGAGCTCCACGTAAGTCGATTTTATTCAATAATAGATCAAAATTTGTGTTTTGAGTTAAATTTAAATTTTTTATTATTAATTTTAGATTTTGTTTTGGCTTCTATTAATTTAATGTAATTCAATTTTAGTCGAGAAAATATTAACACTAAATGCAACTGCAACAGGTTCGCTTTCAGTCTTCAGAAAGGATTCGAAGATGACCATGTGAGTTATTTATGGATTTATACAAGATAACGATAACTTGTTTCATAACTATTTTATCCACTTTGAGAAAGCTATATTTGATCATAATTATTCATTCGCTAATTCCTTATTTTCAGTACTATTGAAGAAGATTTAAATTTGAAAAGTATTTATTATTTTTGTTAAAAGGAGAAAGTGATTTTAAAAAATCACAAAAATATTCGTTGATATATCACTGTAGATCTTTTTCCAATGTTGAAAGATAAAATCATTTAGGAAAAATTTTAAAATATCTGTTGACAGACTGTTGTAGATCTTTTCCCAAATTTAAAAATAAAAATCAAGAGGATAAATAGTAGGATAACTTTGGAGGAGATCAGAAAAAGATCCACTTTTTGCTTTCGATTTGGATTATTTTTTAAAAATAAATTTGAATAATTTCTAGATTGAAAGCTTTTTCCGAAAAGCAATTCAATGTGTAACTCAAGAAGATTATGAAAAAATCGTCGCCTTCCGATACAAGGACGACGCCCTCGCTTGCCTCGCTGGACGTCTCTTCCTTCGACAGATAACGAGAAGGGTGAGTTTCATTGAATTCTGATCTCGAGTTGATAAGATCTCTTTTCAGTTTACCGGTACTCCTTGGAGCGAGATCAAGTTTGCCCGGACAGAGAAAGGGAAACCTTACTTGGTGAACCCTGAGGGAACTACCTTTGGTATGAACGTCTCTCATCAGGTGTGTAATTTCCTGAAATTCTATAATTTGATGAGATTCCATAATTTCCCAAAACTGTTTAATTTTAATTATATCTTAGGGGGACTATACGGTGTTCGCCAGTAGTTGTTCTGAAAAAGTCGGAGTCGATGTTATGAGATTGGATATCTGTCGAAATAACAAGACTGCTGATGAGTACATAAACTCCATGGCGAAATCTGCTTCTGCAGAGGAACTCCGGCAGATGAGGGGCCAGGCAACGGAGGCAATGAAGATGACAATGTTCTATCGATATTGGGTAAGAGTTTTAAACCAAGATTAAATAAAAATACGAATTCAGTGTTTGAAAGAAGCTGTTCTGAAAGCTACTGGAGAAGGAATTGTGAACGATCTGAGCAGATATGACTTCAGAATCGATTCCTCTGATCGTTACAAACCCGGGTGTTTCCTGACTTCGACGACTGTCTTGGAGGACGGGAAACTTCAATCCCAATGGGTTTTCGAAGAGTCCTTCGTCGACAGTACCCATTCCATCTCCGTTTGTCGAGAGAAGAAACTCCCGAGAACGTGCATGTTCGTCAAGGATCCAGAATCGAAGCTGTTTTTCTCCAAGGTCAGTTTCGACTTCCTCCTCGAAGAAGCCACGATCCTGAACCCGTTGCCGAACAATGCTTCTCAGGAATTCGAAGATTTCCAGAAAAAAATGAGAAAGAATTTTTGATTAAATCTATGAACTTTATAAAAATAAATAGTTTTAATTTTATAAACAACAAATAAGTTATTAACTTTTAAAAAATAAACAAATCTCGAGTTTTGTAAGGAAAATAAATTAGGAGCTTTGCGAATAAAAGATAAGGTTCGAGGGATAGGTCCAGCCCACTCAAAAATCAAAGTTTATTTTTAAAAAATTGAGAGATTGAAAAATAAATGACGTGAAGGATTCTCACGAAACTTGCCATTCTGAAAAGAAGCAGTATTGTCCCACGTTACTCAAGCAATGAATCTTTCCGCCGTCATGGATACTTTTAAAGTCTATATATGAGGAAGGTATTTCTGGACAATGATTTCGGAACATCTGGAAAGACTTCTTTGACGAGTTTCGGCCAAGGAGAAAACGAGATTGCGTGAGTATTCCCCCGTGGGAGTTTCCTCGAGGCAAAGCTCATGGCTCGTCTCGATAAAGGAGCGGCGAGCCTCGAGTTGACTCGTCTTGGAAGTCGCTTTCCTCGGCTGACGTACGTTTTTCATCTGCTTCGATTTTTGCTAAAATCGAGACCCTCAATTTGGTCTTCTTCCGTCATCCAAGGTCTGTGGTCTTCTGAATTGGTTTCCATGGATGACACCAAAGAGGAAAACACCTCCATTCATCCTCTTTTTCTCTATATTCCAACGCCTTCAGACAATTCGTTTTTAAATCTATTGTTTTTTTTCTTCATAAATTTCCAAGGCTTCATTATCACCAAAAAAACCCATTTAGAAAAATGGTAGATTTCCGGGACTCCATCATCTCTAAGAAAATCTGTTTTGGAAAAGTAGTATTTGGAATTTTTCTATCACCGAAAAAACGTTCTAGGAAGACAGTAGATTTTTGGAGTTCCTTTATCATAAAAAATACTTTTTGGAAAGTAGTGAATTTTCGCTCCAGAAGGTTCCCGTGAAATTACCTATGCTAATGTGAAGTTCTGGAAAAACGCAAGAAATTCAAATGTCGACTTTCTCAATAATAAGATTTCCGAAATTCACAGGAAACCGTGGTTTTTTGCTTTTTTCTCCTATAAATGATTTCCCGAAAAATATGTCAAGTCAGAAGTCTCAATTTTTTTTTCAAAATTGGCGGTTACTAATTGGCACATGAAAAAGCTTCTTGAAAAATGGCTGTTTCCAATTGGCCGTTTTAACTAAGCTCAAGTTTTACTTGTTGCCGTTGGCATCCAGAAAATGAAGCATTTTAACGACTTTTTAAAAAACCCAAATGTTCTGGTTCTCAATTCACACTTGTTAAATTGAGCCAATATATTTTACAAAATCCTCTTCCCACGCGTGTTTTTCTATTTCCCCGCTTTTTCTAGTTAGAATCGAATTTAATTCCAATGAATTTCAGAATGTAACTCAGATAAATTCCGCTTTATTTCCAATAGGTTTCAGAATTCATTTTCGATAAGTTTCAAACTTTATTTCCGATGAATTCCAAAATTTAATTCCGATGAATTTTAAAATTTATTTCCGATAAATTTCAGGATTTATTTCCCTTGTTTTTGGCTTCCGGAAGTCCCTAGTTATTTGCTTTGGAATCTGCCGAGACCCAAAAGAACAACTTTGTCTGGGCCATTTTTGAAATTCATTTATAAATCACGTTTGTTTTTAAACTTAAAAAATCCTTCCTTTAAATTTGCGTGACTAAAAGTGGATGTCGACACCATCATGGAACTCGGGACCCCTCAGATTCTTCACTTTTGACTTTCGCAAATTAAGCTATTGTTCCATTTTGAAGTAAGTCGGATTTCGAGATTCGTTGAGGCGCAAAAAGTGGGCGGAGTCGAAAAAACCAAAACGTGAAGCATGGATTTTCGGCAAAAATCCAGACTTGAGTCGAAAGCGGAACTCGAGTTTTCTGAACTCATCACTCAAATCCGATCCCGGATTTTCTGAAAGAAGATGACGTTTTTGGCGTTCGGTTTTTCCCACAGAAGGGTCAACTTTTGTTTATTTTTGACATCTGGAAACTTTTTTCAAAGTATCAAAAAACTTCAAAATTTAAAAAACATTTCCAAAGTCCAATTTTTTTGAAATTAATCCTAGTTACTTTTCGAAAACGTTTTAAAAGATTTTTTATGAAATGAACGGAGTCGGAATTTAGTTTTATTTTACAGTATAATCCTTAAAGACGGTAATTGGGGTAATTCGAGCCAATGGGAATAAAGTCATTTGAGCCTCCAGGAAATTTTCGAATTTTCTATTTTTTTCCACTTTTTTCAGTTTTATCTGTCCATCGTTCGAGATTTCTGACAACTTCTGACTCTTCAAAGTTACTCATAAGGACGTCTTTTTTTAGACTTGGAGAAAGAGAAGAACTCCCTCGAGAAAAGTCTCGAAAGAATCTGATCCTTTCCAAAAATGATCGACTATGGGGGCGTAATCGCGATCATATTTTTCTACTTGCTCATATTGGCAGTCGGAGTATGGGCAGGGAGGAAGACAGGGGACACCGTGGGGGAACAGACCCAGGAAGTCATGTTGGCCGGGAGGAATATCGGGACCATGGTCGGAATCTTCACAATGACCGGTAATTTTGAATTTTTTGTTTATTTTTGCAAATTATTTGCAAGTGAACTAGAAACTTGATTTTCTTGACTTTTAAACTTTCCTTCCAAGAAAATTGAATAGAAAATTTCTTAGAAAATGAAGACTGAAATATTTATTACACTTTTTCTAATTTTTTTCCTGACTTCAATCTTGAATTCAGTTTGGCGAAAAAATTCCCAAAGAAGTCGGATTGATTTTCAATTTGGCAATGAAAAAGAACGCCAGTATTCAATCAAATTTAAAATAAAGAATTTCAACAAAAAATAAATCACTAAAATTAATTTTCCCTTTGACTTTTAATTTTAATTTAATTTAAATATTTTACTCGATTTTAAATTTGACTACAGAAAAGAACGTCACTTTTCAATCGAATTTAAATATTATAAAAGATTTCAACAAAAAATAAGTTACTGGAGTTATCTTTTTTAAATTTTCATTTCTGAGTTAATTTTTATCTAATTCTAAATTAAATTATATATTTCTTGCTCAATTCTAAGTTTTGGTTTTAAATTTGATTTCAAGTTCTAATTTTTAATTTTCGTCTTCAGCTACTTGGGTCGGAGGAGCTTACATCAACGGAACAGCAGAGGCCTTCTACAATGGAGGTCTTCTAGGGTGTCAGGCTCCTATCGGATATGCCTTGTCTCTCGTTCTTGGAGGAGTTCTTTTCGCTAAGAGGATGAGAGAAGAGGGTTACGTCACAATGCTTGATCCCTTCCAACTGAAGTACGGTCAAAGAGTAGGAGGCTTGATGTTTATCCCTGCTCTTCTTGGAGAAGTTTTTTGGTCAGCAGCAATCCTTTCTGCTTTAGGTTTGTTATCTTCTCATTCATTTAAATGAGAACTAATTTTTAGGAGCAACGCTTTCCGTAATTCTCCAGATTAATATGACAGCTTCTGTAATCATCTCAGCCTTCATTGCCGTTGGCTACACCTTCACCGGAGGACTTTACGCTGTTGCTTATACTGATGTCGTCCAACTTTTTTGTATTTTCATCGGATTGGTAATTTAAATTCCTTAATCTTTCTGAATAATAAAAATAAACTTTTCAGTGGGTCTGTATCCCAGCTTCCTTGCTCCAAGAAAAAACTTCGGATCTCTCCAGAAACGCCGAGGATTGGATCGGCTCCATCGGAGGATTGAGAGAGAAATCCCTCTGGGTGGATTGCATGTTACTTCTCATCTTCGGAGGCATCCCCTGGCAGGTCTACTTCCAAAGAGTACTTTCCTCGAAGACCTCCGCCGGAGCTCAGAAGCTTTCCTTCGTCGCCGGCCTCGGTTGTCTTCTGATGGCCGTTCCTCCTGCTCTTATCGGGGCTATTGCCAGAAATACAGGTAGATTTATCTTCCAATCTTTTTTTAAAATTTGCTACATAAAATGTGGAAATAAAAATAAACTATGTATTATTTCAGACTGGAGATTGACGGAATACTATCCCTATGGTAACGGTACAAAGTACCCCTCTATCCCGGCATCCCAGACGAACATGGTGGTACCCCTGGTGTTCCAGTACTTGACCCCTCGATGGGTGGCTTTCATCGGTCTTGGGGCTGTCTCCGCAGCTGTAATGTCTTCCGCAGATTCCTCTGTTCTTTCTGCTGCTTCCATGTTCGCCCACAATATCTGGAAATTAACAATCCGACCCCACGCTTCTGAAAGAGAAGTCATTTTCGTGATGAGAACATCTATTATTCTCGTTGGTGTTCTTGCCACGATAATGAGTCTCACAATTCAATCCATCTACGGATTATGGTATCTTTGTGCAGACTTGGTTTACGTCATCCTCTTTCCGCAGCTTTGTTGTGTAGTCTATTTTGAAAGAAGCAATACTTACGGTTCTCTGGCGGGATATGCAAGTGAGTCTTTACATATAAAAAATCGTATCTTCTTAATGGGATTTCCATTACCGAAGATTTGGTGACTATTACATTACGTTTTCATTACTAAAAGTTCAACAACTTTCGAACGATATTTTTGTCACTAAAAATCCGATAATTATTATGTTACAGTTTTACTACTAAGAGTTCAATAATTAATACGTTACGTTTAACATTTAAGAAATGATGTACTTTTAACACAAATAATATGTGTTATTAAAAATTCAACAGTTTTGTTGGGTCTGTATCGTAGTTGGAAACTATTACGAAATTTCCACGTAATAGTGGAATTTTAATGACATACAATTGTTATGGAATCAAAAATTGTGTTTTGTAGTTCTGTATTAACATATGGATACTTTTTCAGTTGGCTTGTTACTCCGTCTGTCTGGGGGAGAACCTCTGTTGCATTTTCCGGCAGCAATCCACTACCCTATGTATGACGTCGAGACCGACACCCAGTACTTCCCGTTCAAGACTGTCTCCATGCTGTCCTCATTCTTCGCCTGTGTCAGTGTCTCTTTGGCAACGGAGTACTTGTTCAAGTCTGGGACTCTCCAACCTGAATGGGATATTCTGGGGTGTGTTGTCAACATCAGCACAGAGAGAATCATCCTCCCTACAGACACCAGCTTCAATGTGAGTTGCGAGACCCTGGCGATGCAGAAGATGAGATCTACCGGGAACGGTAACGGCAATGGAGCCGAAAGTTCTCCTTTCCTTTCCACCAATGGACATGTCAATGGAAATTGTACTTCTTCAGCTAACGAAGGAACAGCTCTACACAATAATTACGATAATAACCATCAAGATTACTTGTCAACTGAAACTAGATGAGATTCTTTTTCTTTTCTGAGGGGTACGAGAGAACAAAGACACAAGTGTTTTTTGTTTTCAGGACATTTCTTTTCGGTTTCACTTTCGAAGAATGGTGCATTTTTTATTAAAACAATACAAACATTCCTAGGATGAAGAACTAGTCGTCGTTGCTCAATGATTACCATAGTTTATGAATTGTGAAAATAATTTATGAGTTTCAACGGTTACCGTAATTGATTAACTTTACTGATCCCTATAGTCTGTATTTTTAATGATCACTGTAGTTTGTTATTCTCAAGTTTATTTGTCTGGAGGACGCAACGATACATTTTTGGAAAAAAACCCTTCACGTTTTTATGTATTCCTGAAGGTTTTAAAATTTTCCACGTTCTTACGTGTTTTTTGGAAACAAACCACCCGGTGGAGAATCCAAAATGTACAAAATTTTCCCAGAAAATCAATCTGCAATACTTTTGTTTTTAAACTGGAAATATTCAGAATAAAGTTGCTTTAATAAAATTATTTTTGAAATATTTTCATTAGAAACATTTTCCCAAGTTGTTGTAATTTGAGTTTGGACTTTATAAAACATTTTTATTTTTAGAAACATTATTTTGCTCATTTTTTATTTAAAATTATTTCGAAATTAAGTTAAAATAACCGGAGACGCAGATCCAAGGTGAGCAAGACGGAGGCGAGCAGGAGGATTACAGTACTTGAGGAACTCGAAGCTGAGTCGGGTTCGTCTTTATCAGAACTTTGAGCACTTTTTTCAGAAGATGTGTCCGGATCAACGGTGTGGATGATATACATCAATGGAGCATCGGCGTCGCTTGTTTCCCTGGAAATATTTTTTTAAATTGATCCACATTTTTGAAAAAGGTTTAAAATAGTTATGGTTTTTGGGATTTTCAAATTTTTATAATCAATTTCGTTGGATCATTAAATCGAGATCTTTTATAAAATTATGAAGAGAACTCAACGTATAATTAAAATTTAACGCTGATTTTGTTTTTCATTTTTCTCTAATTTTAATTAAAAAACTCGATTTGTGAAAAAGTGAAGAAACTCACGTCGAAGCTTGATTTTGGTTTCTTGAAGGAAGTTCGGAACCGGCTGATTTTGTTGAATCATCTGAAAAATTGAAATCCAATTTTCTGGATAAAAATAGAAATTAATTTTTTGGAACAGGATTCTAATGGGATTTGTTTTTTAGTAACAATTAGATTATTTTTTGAACAATAAAATGAATTTTTTAGGAATTGGTGAAATTTCTTCTGATAGTGCGATTTGTTTTTCGAAAAAACTCACCCGATAAAACATCGAATCTGATTTTCATGTGTCTCTGAGCACAAAGTCCCCCGGAAACGTTATCGAGTCCCGATCGACTTCCGTTGGACGTTGCTGAAAAAATTAATTAAATTTTTCTGAATCGACTTCAATATAGAAGCTGTAGATTTCTTCATCAAGAAATACAATTCTCTCCTTTGAGAAATTGGGATTAATCTCGTAATCCAACTTTTATTAAATTTAAAAACGAAAAAATAATTGTGTTTAATAGATTTTAAGAACTCACAAATGACATAATAGCTGCGACCCGGTTTGAACTCCAATGCCGACGGAAGTGGAGAAAAATCTCTGAAAACCACACTTATGGAAGAATGTCTTTCTGGAGTGACACAGCTTCCGAGGAGTTTTGAAGACTGTAATTCGCAGTTATCGTATCCTTCTCTCGATACCTATAATTTGGAAATCATTATTCATTCAAATAGGAAATATTTCTTGGTTCAAATGTATTCACATAGAAAATATAATTTTCGTGTTTGCGTGATTTTTGATTTTATGGATTTCGACCTGTTTCTTTCGGTCTCTAATGGGAAGGAATAAATAAAGAAGTATATAAATAAATTAGGAACTAAATGAATGAATTAAGAAGTTATGAAATAAGTAAATGAGTAAGGGATAAATAAATATATGTATACATAAATATGCAGATTTATATATTTTGTGTATATGAAATAAGTAAATAACAAATACATAACTATATGAAATAAATAATCAGGGAATTTCGGCCAAGTTTTAGACCCCCGGGTAAGCTGTTTACGAGAAAGCAAATCCCCATTTGTCGGATTTCCGAGTCGAAGTCCGCAACAAAGCCAATTCCGGCGCTTCTTAGTGGTCAAAATTCGACGCCAATTTGCATTCTGACTTGCTTATTCTGAGTTTAAATTTAATTTTTTTCCAAATTCAAAAGAGCAAAATTCGGAAAAATGATTGAAACTCTTTACTCAAGTCCCTTGAAAAAGTAAAATTGATGGACGTCAATGGATATGGGCAATTATGGAAACTTTCGTCAATGTTTTGGGAATCCTCTTTTTCGGTCTGTGTTACTTGTATCCTTTCTCACTTTCTGCTTGTTATTCCTCTGGTTCGGTTTTTGCGTACTCGACGAACGGACCTCGATTGATGTACATTATGGACCTTCCTGGACGCATATTAAAAACCATCCTGGACGCATATTAAAAACTTCACTGGACGCATATTAAAAATCCTCCTGGACGCATATTACGGACAATTACGGTCGGTCGAATGCAAAAACAGTGATGGAACTTTGTGGACGAAGAAGTAAATTCTCTGGATTCACGACCAATTGCTCTTTCATTCAATTTCGACTTTACAAAAAGTAAAAAATGAAAGTTGCTTCGGAAAAATAAATTGAATTATTTCTTTTCTGTCCATCCCTAATTGCCCTTCTTCGAAAATCAAGCCATAATTTGCTCAAATCAAAACAACGGGCAATTTCCGGATAAATTTGAATTTCTAACACGATTTCCAGGCCAATCATCGAAAACAAAGAAAATTAAAAACACAAATGCTTGACCATTTAGAAATAAAAATAAATATCTGTAATTTGGACTTAAGACCAAAAGTTGAAAATTAAAAGTACAGAGTTAAATTAACTTAAAAATTCCTAACAATTAAGAACTAAAGTTAATTTTAAAATTGTAAATAAGGTTAGGAATTTAGACTGAATAAAATGTTGATTAAACTGACCATGTAAAGCTTAGAGTACTCGTAAAATCCAGGTTCGCTGGGCAGAGGACATATAATCGTCACCCTGTCGAGGATCCTCACGGTCTTGACGTGATCTGTATTAGACATGTCGAATCTATAAAACAAATAATTATTTTTTTATTTTGATATCTATAGAACAAACAAGTTATTCATTTTTAAAAGTTTCTTTTGTATTTATTTAAACCTAGTTATTTTTAGCATACATAAGTTATTATGAATTTTCCCTTTTTATTTTTAGTATATATAAAGTAGGTTTTTAATTTTTCATTTGTAAAGTTTTCAATGTGCATATAAAATACTTTTTGAGCTTTTCGTTATGCTTTAGCATTTGCAAAATAAGTTTGCAATTCATGTTTCGCTTCCCTTAGATCTTTAATGGATGTGTATAAATTTAGTTGACGATTGTTTTCTAAAATGTCAAAGCAAAATTGAAGAGTTCCGACTCAAAGTACTTGACTTGTGAATGACCGTCGAGAAAATTAAAACATTGACAAACTATAAACTTGTAAATTCTTGAAAACGACCTTGGAACCGGAATTCAAATTTTTCCTCATCGAGAAAATCCCCAATCAGGTACTGATAAAAGACACATTTTTGAATAATTGGAAGCATAGATTTCAGAAGTTTTGAAGAAAATACGAATTTACAAATTTTTCGAAAGGAACTTGAATCTGGGATTTGAATTTCTTCATCATCGACAAATTCCCAAAAAAATCCAAATCTGTAATGCGCGAAAAAATCATTGTCCGTGACCAATTGTTTATTTATTTGAATCCCCATTTGGCTTTTCCGAACAGATGCACTTTTCTCAGTCGGCTAAGCCACGGCAGACAATCCTCATTGTTCTTCCCGTTCATTTTGTTCATATAGTTCTTTTCGTCCTTCTTGGACTTCGGGAGACGATTTGCTAATTGAATTTGAACGTTCTCCGTTCGGGCCAAAATCAGCTCGACTAAAACTTGCATTGTTTCCTGAATCCGGGTCAAACAAGATAGAACCCAATTTTTCGTTGTTTTCCAAGGTGATTGGAAGTTGGAGAATAAAAAATCAAAAGTCGAAAAAATGACCTTGTCAAGGAAGCCCAAGTCGCTGACAAAGCCCATTTATCAAGGACCCTCAGGGGTGCCCAGGTCTCTGGGTCTTGGGATGAGTTCCGAAGTCTCCACAGGTGGTCCTTGAAATGAAAAGGTTGCACGAAAATGGATCTGTCCTGACTTTTCGGAGATGATTTACTGTGCCGTGTAAAAGAAAGAGAACAAAGTAGCTTTCGTTAGTCCGTAAAACGAAATCTCTCGTCGTCGTAAAATTGTCAGATCTAAATCCCTTTAGTACCGATGGCCGTGATCCATCTCGAAGAAGTTCAGTAGGTCGGAAAGGAATTGGCTTAACATCCAAATTTTTTTGATGAATAAATGCGCAAGGAATTTTTCTAAATTGCGTCACATTTTTTTTTCGAAAATAAAAATAAAAAAATACAAAATCTCAATTTTCTTTCTTGACAGAAAAGACAAGGGACTACGATGTCCATTTTCGTGTTTGTTTTTCGGTGACTGAAAGCTAAAGAGCTAAAGCAAGCAAAGCTACTGATTCGGTTTTTCTTCGCTAAGCCGATGTTTAGTTTCGTTCTTGTTTCGGAAGACGACCAAACCCGGTTTTAATCTTGTTATTCCCGTCATTAGGCCAGGTTTAAGTTTGGATTTGTCGATCGATGGAGCTCTCGAGAACCGAAGGAAGGTCAATTACGGCATATCCTTTCTGGCGGATTTGAGTGCTTTCCAAGTTCACCTTGAATGTCAATACTCAATCTGTTTTCGAAGGAAAACCCAAAGTTGTCTTTTTGGAGACATGATGGAACGATATACGACCTCGTTGACCCCCGGAGATGCTATCGGGGACCCGCAAAAGGAGGTCTATCGTCCTACCAAAAAATTTGTTTAATTACATAACAAAAAATAAGCATCTATTGTTCCCGTTTTTTGAAACAGATTTTCTCAGGATAATAAAAATCGGCAGGTTCAAAGCTGAAAAGCTTCTCGGGTTTTCGAATATCCTTCGTGGACTCAAGTGTCCGGGACTAATAGAAAAATAAGTCCTCTCCACCCGAAAAACCTATATCCAAAAAACCTGCATCGAGAAATCTTCATCGAAAAACCTATATCCGGAAAATTTTCATTCGAGAAAGCTTTATCGAAAAATGTTCATCCGAGAAATCTTCATCGGACCATGCCAATCTGATCTCAATTTCAATTACTCTCCTTACAATTTGCTTTTCTGATTCCACAAAGACACCTGCCACCGAGGAAGAACGGAAATCGACCCTAAGTGGCAATAAAACAAAATAGTCGAATTTAATTGATCTCGTAAAAAAGTAAATTCAGGTGAGATGAAGGAAATTAACTAACTTCTTATAGAAGGTTTTTTTAGATCAAGAGAAAAACTCCAATCAAGGTCGTATTGTTTTCGTGTTCCTTAATCCCTAAATCGTTCTCTCAAGCAAAATAAAGCCACCTTACAATTCTCCCCATTGCGCAACCCCCGGTCTCCGTGGACATGCCGATCGATGA